>CM062638.1:13488381-13538381 GCA_025617555.3 Puccinia polysora
TTTTATAAGATTTTTAGAAACCCAGAAAAAGTGCTGCAGGATCAAATTACTAAAAAAATTAATTCTTGAAAACCCATGAAATAAAGGATTTGTCCATGTGGGAGTGATGTCCCAGAGATGTAAAAAGCCAGGATTGAGAGGATTTGGGGCCTGAGAAAGTTAATTTCCTAAATTAAGATTGAAATAATTAAAATGAATAAAGATAAAATAAAATTGAACAAAAAGAAAAAACACCAAAAAAAAGCTCAAAAAAAAATAAAATAAATAAAAACAAATTTCAAAAAAAATGTGAAAATTTTACAACTCCAGGGCCATGAATTCAGATTCATGACCCTATGAATAAATTAAAATAAACAATTAAAAATTCAAAAGAAAAAAAAATGGTGCCAAAAAAAAATGCAAATAAAAGGGCAAATAAAATTAAAAGGAACAATGTACATACAATACATCCCTGAAGCAATATAATATTTGAATAAAAAATAAACCACCTCAATGGACTAGCCCTAAATTGGAAATGCCAAAAAAAAAACAAGTTGAACTTGTGTTAAGCTGATCCCATCATAAGAAGTAGAAAGATTTCTTATGATTGTATCAGCCCAGCACAAGTTGAACTTATTTCATTGGAATAGTGAAAAACTAAATCAACCCCCCAAGAAAATAGGGCTATTCAATTGAGGTGGAATTGATAAAAGTCCATCTCAATGGACTAGAACTAAATTCAAAATGCCAAACAAAAAACAAGTTCAACTTGTGTTAAGCTGATCCCATCATAAGAAGTCTTCAACCACCTCAATGGACTAGCCCTAAAATAAAAATTCCAAAAAAAAACAAGTTCAAATTCTGTTAGAAAGACTTCTTATGATTGGATCAGCCCAACAAAAGTTAAAATTATTTCATTGGAATAGTGCCAAAATAAATCAACCCCCCAAAGAAATAAGGCTAGTCCATTGAAGTGGACTTGATAAAATTAAACCTCAATGGACTAGCCCCAAAGTAAAAATGCAAAAAAAAACAGGTTAAACTTGTGTTAAGCTGATCCCATAATAAGAAGTCTTGAACCATCTCAATGGGCTAGCCCTAAAATAAAACTTCCAAAAATGAAAAACAAGTTCAACTTGTGTTAAGCTGATCCCATCATAAGAATTAAAAATAATCCTTATGCTGGGATCAGCCCAACACAAATTGAACCAAATTACAAATGAAATCTCATTCAAAACACTCAACATAATGATGTTAACTTGAAACCCTCAACATAATGATGTTCAAAATGTGATAAAACTTTATATCAATAGAGTTAAAAGATCAGAATCAGAAGTACATGTTGGACCAAACCCAAATAATGAATTTATATGATGATTATAAATTAGAATACAAATCCCGTTGGTCTTTGAGATGATCAACAAAACCATAAGCTTTCTTTGCATTCAAGGAAGATGGTTTTGATAAAATGAAAGGTATTGTAATCATATCTCCCCCCCAAGTATTAATTGAACCCAGTGTTCATTTTTAGCAAAGCAGATGAAAATGGAATCTGAGGTTTCCTTTACGGCAATTTTAACAGGAGTAAAGGTAAAGCATGAATCCAAGGAGATGAAAAAAAATTACACCATGAAAAAACAATGATAACCTGATGACAAGTTATCATTGTTTCTTCATGATGATATGTGTCTGCTATCATTTTGCCCATATCTAAATTTTCAAGAAATTTTGAAGAGGGAATATTTCCGTTGATTTATTTAACCTCAATAATTATTTTTTCAATCTTTTATAAATCATTTATACCACCCAGTATCTTAGCATAGCATTTGTTATGTTTCATCAATGTTTCAATAATTTCCCTGTTGAATTCAAACCATCCATTGTCATTGTAACCAAGTGATTTAGCAATGAATCTAAATCATCAATTCCCATTGCCAACAGGATCCCAAACCTCAATTAGAACTTATGTGATTTCTCAGGTATTTTATCCATTTTTGGTTCCTATGATCAAAACCTACTTAGCAAAAATTCTAATCTCATTGATGAAATAAAGACTCAACAAAGATGAGCTTTGGGTTGACTTATCCACTTCTGCTTTTTGCTCAGAAGAGGATTCTGATGGAAAATGAAGGCTGGATAAATCACTTTAAGTCTCTTCCTCAGAGCTATGGAATTCAGATTCTGAGCCTAAGGACTTGTAATATAATCATCATTTACTATCAGTTCATTTAACCATAAAAATGAACACTTCTCAAAATAAAAGACTTGCCATTTTGGGTCTTTTTGGTCCCCTTCTAACCCTTTCTTCCCTCTTAAGTTCCCTATCCTCATGCTCAAATCTTGAAATTTCACAACAGGTGTCTTTCAATTAGGGTTGACTGCAGCTGGAACATAAGACCTTTAGGTTGAGCCTTGGCTTAGAAAGCTTAGCAACCAAAGTGGTTGCATACTTGAACACTGAATTCAAAAGCTTGAATTTAACTACTTCAGTTTTTCCCATAGCAATTGAAATTTGAATTTCAAATAAATGAGATGATTCAAGCACTTTATCAGTGACAAGCTTTCAAAAAGAAAAAACATTGTTAATTAGTATATACATTCAGGAATAATTAATCACAAAGAATTCATCAAAAATCAATTCAAAAAATCCAACAATCCAACAATCCAATGTACTGAAGTGGATGGGTTATAGTATAAAATCCACTGAGGATGAACATCATTGGGCAAAACAGATCCTTTCAATGCTAGTATTTATGGTAAGATGTGGGAAAAGGGCAAGCCCATTTTCTTGGAATATGAATGTGAGAACACCTTGCCATCATGGTTTCCCTTTAACTTTGTGAATTTTTCCCCAATGAGTTTAATTGCCTCAATCAACAATTTGTAACCAAAAGGTAAAAGTTCTTTTGGAAGAATGGGTCCTAACTTTATTTGAGAGTTGTTAAGAAAAAAATTCAATGATTTTTTTTGGCTTTTGATTTTTCCTTCAAGGTGTTTCCCCACATCCAAAATATTCACCAAAGATCCCCACAGAAAATTTTTGAAAGTACCATGGGCCCCTTCTACCCAAGAAATTTTTTTATTTCCAAAGTCAGGGTTGACACAAGTCCGCGCCATTACAAACATCTCTTTTATAGGGAAAGTTTTCTTTTCCAAATTCTTGAGTGCATACTCATGGTATTTCAAGAAAAATACAAGTTTCAAAATAAGCAATCCCAGCAGAGATGAGCAGAAGAAGAAATAAATTGACCTACTATGAGCTCTGCATCTTTGAATTTTGCCTCCCCCCTTGGCTTTAGAGGCCCCATAATTTTCCAACACAGACATAAAACTTTCCCATCCTTCATTTTCATTACTGAAGCAAACTTTGCAATTTGCTTGAATATGTTTAGACAAGTGCCAAGAGCACAACTGTCTGGATGACTCAGGGAAAATATTATCAATTGCACAGAGCAGAGCTTCTCCACGGTCCCTCACAAAGAATTTGGGAAGCCTCTCTGGATCATAAGCCAAATCCTTTAGTGGATTCACTTCCCAATGGTAGAAATCAAAAGTTTTGTTTTTTATAAAAACAAAAGGCTTTGTAAACATTTTCCTGTTGGCTTTCATTCGAACAACATGCAATAGAGAGATGTTGTACCTGTTTGGTTTATAAATACAATCCAAAAAAGCAATATTATGGAAATTTTTAAAAATTTTTAAAGACTCAGGAAGAGCCAAAAACAAGGCCTCTAAGTGAGCCTCTCCACTGAAATTTGACCTGGAAAACCACTGAGTTTCTTGGAGCATTTAGAATAGAAAATACATAAATTTTTTCCCATTGGTTTCTGCTTGCTTTACCTTGAACTTAGTGTTATAGATTTTTCTATTGTCAATGTATTTGCCCCCATAAATCTTTCTAAATCTCCTTTTGATTTGAATTTTATTGAGTCCATTGTGTATTCCATACTTAAATTGATATAAGGATCTACCAGAGATTCTCCTCAGTTGAGGATTTCCTGAGGTTTTTCAGATGGTTAATGATTGTGTTGTTCATTTAAAATGGAGAGGAGTCATGTGGGATACGCTACTGTGCAATTTGCATGGATCATGAATTTACACACAAACTTCCTTGTATGAGTTTTCCTTTGCCTTTTGGTGAGAAACAGCCCTTTTTATACTCCATATCTGTCCCAGGCTAGGTCATTGTATTTATCCCTTTTTGAATTAAATGTTGTCAATGCATAGCCATGCATGGATGCTCATTTTTGAAAATAGTTCTTGGCTTCTTTTCTACTAGGAAAGGCTCTCACAGGAAGAGGTTCAAGGGGTTCTGGCGCCTCATATTTACATAGTTACATTTTTAAATCTGCAATAGTTACATTAGTATTTATCAGACCAAATCAGTCTCAGTAAAATGGTATATGAAATGTTACCCACCAGCTTGAGTCAATTCCAGTTGTGAAACAATTTTTTCCTCAATTATAACCCTAGATGAGGATGCAAGTGGGAATTCCAATTTTTCATTCTTTAAATACTTACCCAAATCCCTAGATTCTTCCAAAGCTTTGTTAAAAACACTTTCAATGGAGTCCTTTAATGCAGCCATGTTGAAACCAGGTTGGCTTTTTCTTGCCACTGTTTAAATAATGAAAATGAAATTCCCAGTAAATTTATTATTCAGTCCAACTGTTTCAACAACTCCAAAATATTCTCACTCTTGGGTTGAGAAATATAAAATTATCTGACAAGCAAGTGATGTGTATGGTTTGTAAAAAGTCTTTGTTTTGCCAATAGGAAGAATGTGATCCCAAATTCTTCTTGTGTTTCAATAATAGTCCCACAATCAAATGTGGTCCAGGGGTACCTAGGTACCCTTAATTCACCCATGGAATGGCTCATTTGAGGCTATTTTTCCCTAAATGGGCCAAAGGTTTCATGGAAGACACACACAACCTTGTTCATGGCTTGCGCATCCCCTGGGGGGTTACTAAGCACTTGTGTGTGGCCCAGATTGGTTGAAAACTACCCATCTGCAATCTCCTGGGGGCTGCAAAAGTTTTAAACAACTTTGCTTGTGGCTTGTTGAGTTGTGAACCTGCATTCAAAATTCATATGGGTTGCAAATGGCATCTCACACCTGTTTTCAAACCTGTGCTGTGAGTTTAACATGGCCCCTTAAATAAATATACATCCCAAAATAAAAATTTTACTGAATCAAAGGAATAAAAATTTTGGATTCCTTGCTTGAAAAGCCATGCCACATTGGAGGTAAGTTTGGAGCTTCCCAGGGATGAAGACCAAAATTGAATGTAACTCAATTCTGGCTGTCTTATTAAAAATAAATAAGAGATATGGTTCAACTCTGGGAATTTTCAGTTGGGATATAATTGAGTGGAAAATAAGTGGAGGTCATCAAAGAAGTTAAAAGAAAAAATTTTTATTAAAAATTTTCAGTAAGGACAAAAAAATGGCAAAGAAAGTTAATGCAGAGAGGTCTGGGAGCTGGTCCCTCATCCATGAATTTTGAGTTGTGAAAGAGTGGGTTAGAATCCATTTCTTTGATCATTTCTTACCATATCAGGCTCCAATATTTAGGTTTAAAGCCAAATCTCATGGCTTCTGGTCAGAAACCACAGTTTCCATTTCCAAATTAATCTTGGACATGCAATATATGGGAAATTGATGCTTCTGGCTAAAAAAATCTTCTTATTGAAACTAAAATAAAAAATTAAAATTGATTTCAGAATAAAAATGAATGTATATATTTCAAAATCCATTTGATCTTTAGCAACTTCATAGGAAATTCCATAGGATGAATAATATGATTCAGAAAAATTTAAAAGTAATAAAAATGGAATATTGATTCATGAAATGGAAGAAAATTTCAAAAAAGGCAAAAAGGAATAATAAAAAATCCATTTTAACCATCTTCTTCACCACAGTTCCACAAATTTATGAACATTCACAAAAGAAAAAAAATACTCATGAGAAAATAAAGAGCCCATAAAATGAGGAAAAATAACTGAAGGTATTTGAAAAATCCAAATCAGGAATTTTTTCATCTTCAACAAGTTCTTCATATCCAATAAAATTTTCTTATCCAAGAGCTTCTTCTCCAAAAATTTCATCTCATGTCACAAAATCAATCTTTCGTTGGATTGAAAATAAAATGCATTAAAATTCAGCTTCAAAATTAATTTTTTTTAAAAAAAAGAAGAGTTTGAATTTTTTAAAAAAAAAATCTTTTTTGTCTGATTCAACCTTCATTTCCCCTTTGATCTTGTCCTTTGAACCCTTCCTTTTCCTCAAATCCTGAATAAATAAAATATAATAAATAAATAAAACTAAGAAGTTATTGGATGAAGATGTTTCTCACTAAAAAATTCAATTTTTCCAGATATTATTTCTTTTCCTTCCTCTCACATTGATGGATGTTCAAATTCAAAGCCTGGATTTTCCCTTTTATTTGAGTATCAGACATTTTCCTTGATTTGATGAGAGCTCCTTTGGGTCTTCCTCAAATTTTTCCTCCCTTCCTCGGACTTAGGTTCTTGAATTTTAAACACTTGCTAACTCAAATCCAAAATCTTGATAATTTAAACCAGGTAGAGTTGTTTTAACCATCCTCAAATCCCTGAAATTTTTACAAGATTTCATTGAGACATACACTTTCATTCATGGCCTTAGAAGCTTCTTGATGAAAATTTGAATCTTGAGGTGCATCTTGGGTACCCATAAAGTTGAATTTCTTTGAGTTATCTTTTGAAAAAAAAAGAAATTGATATATGTTGTTGATTTTTCCTATTTACTGGGGGATATATGGATGGCTTTGAGGGGATAGTGGGTGATTTTTCCACTCAAGTGATACACACAGTATTGCAATCCAACCAACTGCTTGAAATATATCTGTGAAGTTTCAATCACCCTCTCAAAGGGTTGGATTTAGATAGAATAGTGAATTTTGGGAAAAGAATTTCAAAATGACCCAGAGGATGTAGCATTGAATATTTGAGCATAAGCATGTAATCCTTCAATTATAGAGACTCTGTTGTTTTAAAAATGGATGTGTTTGTTGGTAAAATAGTAAGAAATTGATTTTTTTGAGGGGAATCAAGTTTTCCAAGAGGTAATCAGTAGTGGGAGTATTCCAGACCAGAGATATTTTGGTGAAATTTTTCTGGTAAGCACATTCAGATTTGGATTGGACCAAAATTTGTCATTTTTCAAGAAAAATTACCATTCTTCCTGAGATTTATCATATTTTATGCAATGAGTTTTAATTTTCTTGGATATTTTCCAAAGAAAAATTAGATAATGAAAGGAAGGAAAAATGTTCTAAATTGAAATAACAACTACTTTCTGGGTTTCAGTGATTTTTACTTTGGGGTCTTGATCTATGATTTATGAAAGATGACTAAGGGGAAAATGGTATTTTTGTTTGGTTTTTTTGTGAGAGAAGATAGAAAAAAAAATAAAGGGTTCTTGATAAATTGGTTACCCCTGTTATTTGATGACAGAAAGGTGAAAATCCAAATTTCTAATATCCAGTATTCTATTGGAGATTTTTACTCTAGAAGATTTCTATAGATTTTTCAACTGTTATTATGAATGGTTCTGAGATTTGTATGAACAGGATTAGAAGTAGATTGAATGAGGGTTTTTAACATTTTAAAGGTGGAATTACTAGTTTAGCTGAAGATTTCAAAGCATCTTCTTGAGTTCCCTGAATTCATCCATGAACCTTATGGGTTGATAAATCATCTGATGGAGGATAATTGTGATCAGGAAATTGAATTTTGAACTTTCAAACTTCAAACATTTTGGTAATAACTAACAGGAATTCAAAAAGAATTATTTTTTCCAGGTAGTGAAAAGTATTTTATAATATCAACTAGGTCAAGTGGAACTTTTTTGACTATTAAATGGGTTGTTATTCCACAGATTTATTGCATTGGTATTTTTATCTTTTCTTTTCACATTGGATGATCTGGTGTAAATGGAATATATCAAACTTTTAGCAAAATTTTCTATAGCTTCAACATGGCCCTCCTTTTGATTATATGATAATTCAGGATGAGGAGCTAATGGGATAAATTCAGGACTCCCAATAGATGAAGAAGAGGTAGTAGCTGGTGAAGCTTTATAAATAGTTCTGAAAATTGGGTGTATTTTTTTTTCAGGAATTTTTTTTTGTGATGTAAATTGAACAGAGAGCAAATGATGATGGGAAAAGAAGTAGAATTAGGGAATTGAGCCTGGAAATAAAAGTTTTTTCATCTTTTATATGTTAGTCTTGATCTATGGTTTTTAATGAAAGTTTTTTCTTGTTTTTCTTGAGTTGTATTGATTTGGGAGGAGATGAGATGGAAAATTGAAAAACAATATAGAATAATGATGAGGAGCAATATTTTGGTGTTATTGTTTTTAATGAATAACTTGAATTCAGAAGGATTGATATAGTGGGATTAAAGCTTTGAATCAGTTTTTTTGAGGTGTGGTGAGGGATTATGAGTAGTTTTGAGTGGGGTTTAGCAGTCCTGAGGGGTTTGAGTATTTTTTAATATTCTTTAGTAGTTTTGAGTGGTTTCTAGTGGATTTGAGTGGGTGCTGATGAGTGGTGATTACTAGTTTTTCAAGTGGTGTTCATTGGTTGTGGAGATATGTTGGATGATGAGTGGAGTTGAAAATTTGTGTGGTGGTTGAGGAAAGGATGGGAGTGAGGATTTTTCAGGAAATAATTCAAGAATAATATATAATATGAAATAATCCATTAAAAATAGGTTGTAAATGCAGACCAAAGACAGAAAGGGGTTCAATTAAAAATTTGGGGGTGGAAAAAATTCTTCAAAAATTCAGACAAGAATATTTGTAGTGATTGTGGAGATATCTCTGTTAGAATTTCCACCCAGAAAATTTAAAGATTAGGGAAAAAAGGATCTAGAAATGGTTCCCAAAGGTCCCCAAACAGCCCTTCATGATACTAATTTTGGGTTTGGAAAGGAATTTTAGGGGGTTCAATACCCTCAAGAAAGTTCAGAATTATATTTCCTAACTTTTTTGAATGTGCTCTACAGGCCTGCCATCTCAAGAAGGAAAAAAAAACTAGAGAAAAGGGTGCAAGGAATGATTGAAAAAGATGTATTCCTTTTGGACTCTTTGACTTCTGGTAATTTTTTGAGAGGAAAGAAAAACTGTGAAAATTATTGCATCCCCACAACATCAGAAAAATGTCAGTGTAAGGGTTAGGGGCATGAGAGAAATAATGCCATTTTTTCATTTTTTCATTTTTTCATTTTTTCATTTTTTCATTTTTTCATTTTTTCATTTTTTCATTTTTTCATTTTTTCATTTTTTCATTTTTTCATTTTTTCATTTTTTCATTTTTTCATTTTTTCATTTTAATTTTTTGTTTATATTATTTTATTTTATGTTTCTAAAATTCTTTTAATTTTTTTTGATTCTTTTTATGGCATTATTTTTCATATAAAACTAAGCCTTAAACTCACAGTTTTCAAATCACACAGGCATAATCTGTTCATAGTAAAAACCTTAAATTCATGTGGTTTTTGAATAATTGCATATATGGATACATGATGCCACAGTTTTTTAAAAAAGGTTCCAAAACCCACAAAAGATATTCAAAAGAAGGGCTGAAAGTTATTGAGCCCCTTTAATATTCCTTCAAAAACCAAAAAATCAAGAATATTGACTGCTTTCTCTACAGTTTTGACTCTTATTTTTGAGGTTTTTGCTCAAATTTTTATGTTTTCCTATTTTGTAAAAATTGAAAACAAACAGACACCAAAAAGATTGTGATTGCAATCGCTAGAAAGTGCCATCAAGGAATCTCTAGGTGAAGCAGTCTCCATGAATCAGTTTAACCTATCTCCATCCTTCAACCAAGCTTCTGATGCACGGTGATGCACAGTGGCTGTGCAAATGCAAAGTTGCTGTGCACATTATGAAAAGCAACTGTTCCAAATTCACAGTCAATCTGAACCATGGGGAACAGAAGCTGTTAACATCACACAGTCACTGTGCAAAATCTGCAGCAAATTTGAACATCAATATGCAGTAAATTTGCAAAATGTGCAGAAACTGTGCCAAATTCACAGCAAGGGCGCAGTAGGGCTTGGTTGCAGCTTGATAGAAGCTTGGTTAACAGATCATCCTGAGATTGATCATTGGTTTTTAAAGGGTCATATTTTTTGTGGTGAGTAGTTCTTTTATATTCTTTGATTCCCTATAATTATTTACCACTAAATGCCCCACCAACTGAAAAATCCAAAACTTGACCCATATGTATTATTCTTTTAGAATATTTTTAGCATATATTTCCAATTAAGTTTGAATCTCATCCTTGGCCAGATCCAAAACTAAATAAAATTTGGAAGGGATTTCCAAGCAAGGAATCAAAAAGGTTAACTCCTTTGATTGAGGAAAATTTTGATTTTGGGATGGAGGTTTATTTCAAAACCAGAAGCTCTGGGAGGAAATCAAAGATGCTAGATGTTGATGATTGATTTTATCTACCATATAAATGGTATATAAAGCATGTTTATGGTCTATAAAGCATGTTTGAGGGACTAACAAACATATTTGAACACCAGTAAAATTCCCACTTGGAACATGAAATTTAGGTCTTGGATAGAAATCCAGAGTACTTGGTTATGCACCCAGAGAGCTTGTTTTGGTTGAGTTTGTGGGTGTCAAATATTGGTGCCCAATAAAACTCCTCTGGATTAAAATCAAAACTGTTTTAACTTGGATCACTTTGGCATCCAGGTTCCATCTTCTACACTCCTCAACTCCTACCAAACACATTTTTTCATTGAAACTCCAATTTCAAATTGATTTTTTTTTATTAAAATTTTTATTCACTCTCTGTTTGCAATAAATCTAATGACTATTATCATTATTATTATTCTTAAGGAATTATTTATTTCACAGCCAAAATAATTGATTTTGCATGCTTTGAAAGTTTCCACAACATCTTGAAACATCCCCAATCTGTGCAGGAAGTCTTAAATTCTTCTGGTTTGGCGGGGTGGTCAAATATATATATATATATTGGCCATGTTAAATTCATGGACCTGGGTTGTGACAGAGCGTGAAACACCGTTTTCAAACCATATGAGTCATGAAAGCAGTTTCAAAACTCAACAGGCCGCAAGAAAAGTTGTTTAAAACTTGCGCAGCCCCTGGGGGATTGCAAACTACGTGTTTGCAACCCATTTGGTTTGAAAATGGGTAGTTTTCAACCAATCTGGGCTGCAAAAAAGTAGTCTTAAACCCCCCAAGGGATGCAAAAGCCATGAATCGGGTTTCATGTGTCATTCCTGAAACTTTTGGGTCGTTTGGGGAAAAATAGCCCCAAATGGGCCATTTCAGGAGGGAATTAGGCGCACCTAGGCACCTTTGAACCACATTTGGGGATGTTGCATACATTGTGGGACTATTATTGAACCAAGAAAATAAAGTGGGATCATATACTGCCTATTGGCAAATCAAGACTTTTCACAAACCATACACATCACTTGCTTGTCAGATAATTTTATTTTTCTCAACCTAAAAGTGAGCAGACTTTGGAGTTTTTGAAACAGTTGGATTGAATAATAAATTGAATTGGGATTTTTTTTTGAATTATGGGAAAATTGGTAAGCCCAAGCCCCACTGCTTTGAACATGGCTGCATTAAAGGGCTTAATTCAAAGTGTTGTTAAAAAAGCTTTCAAAGAATCCAGGGATTTGGGTAGGTATTTGGCAAATGAAAAATTGGAAGCCCCACTTGCATCCTCATCTAGGGCTACAATTGAGGAAAAAGATGTTTCACAACCAGAATTGACTCAAGCGGGTGGTTCAAATTTCATATACCATTTGAATGAGACTGATTTGGCTTGATAAATACTAATTTAACCATGGTGTCTTTAACTATGTACCTATGTAAATATGAGTTTATGGAAACCCTGGAAACTCCTCCTGTGGGAACATTTCATATTGAAAAAGAAGCTGAGAAATATTTTCAAGAATGGGAAGCCATGCATGGCTACGCATTGAAAAAATTCAAGTCAAAAATGGGTAAATATGTTGAACTAGTCTAAGATGGATTTTTAGTATACAAAGGGCTGTTGCTCACTAAAAGGAAAAGGCAAACTCACACAAGGAAAGTTGAGTGTGAATTCATGATCTGTGTAAGTTGCACAGTAGCAGATCCCACATGGCTCCTCTCCATTAAAAATGACCAAAAAAATCATAAACCATCTGAAACCCCTCAGTGAATCCTCAACTGAGGATAATCTCTGGCGGGTCCTTAGATCAAGTAAGTACGGCATGAAAGATGGGCTCAATACAATTCAATGAAAAAGGAAATTGAGCAAGAGTGATGGGTAAGAATACATTGAAAATAGAAAAATCTATAACACTAAGGGCAAGGTAAAAGCAGCAGAACTCAATGTGGAAAGTGTTATGGATGTGCTATTTGAAATGCTCCAAGAAAAACAGTGGGTCTCCAGGTTGAAATTAAGTGGAGAGGTTAACTTGGAGGCTCTGTTCTTGGCTCATCCTGAGTCTATAGAAATATGTAGAAAATTCTGTCATATTGCTTTGTTGGATTGTACTTATAAAACAAATAGGTAAAAAGTCCCTCTATTGCATGTTGTAGGAATGAAAGCCAACAGGAAAAAATTTACAAAAGATTTTTTTTTATAACAAAATAAACATTTTAGTTCTACAGTTGGGAAGTGAATTTACTAAAGGAGTTTGCTTATGATTCAGAGAGGCTTCCCAAAGTCTTTGTGAGGGACCATGAAAAATCTCTTATTTGTGAAATTGAACATAGTTTCCCTGAGTCATCAAGACATTTGTGCTCTTGGCACTTGTCTAAAAAAAAACAAGCAAATTGCATAGTTTGATTCAGTAATGAAAATGAAGGATGGAAAAGTTTTATATCTGCATGGGCAGATCATGGGGCTTCTAAACCATGGGGGAGGCAGAAGTCAATGATGCGGAGCTCAGAGGAGGCCAATTTATTGCTTCTTCTTTTTTTCCCTGCTGGTAAAACTTATGTTGAATCTTGTACACAGTATTTTTTGAATGACAATGAGGAGGTCCCTGAGTATATGGAAAGGAACATTTTAGCTATCAAAGCAATGTTTGTAATGGCATGGACTTGTGTCAACCCTGAATTTTGAAATGAAAAAATGTGTAGAGTGGGCAAATGCTACTTTCAAACAATTACTTGCGAGATATTTGTGGAACATTTTGGATGTAAACCTTGAAGGAAACATTGATAGCCAAATCAAATTAGTGAATTTGTTGCTTAAAAAATCTCAAATAAAGTTAGGAACCATTCTTTCAAAAGAAATTTTACCTTTGGGTTACAAATTGTAAATTGAGGCAATTAAACTCTTCCAAGACAATGGAATTGCCCTTTTCTCAAATCTTAGCAGAAGTAATAGCATAAAGAGGATCTTTTGTTCCTGAGGATGTTCATCCTCAGTGAAGGTTAGACTATAAAACTTCTAGTTAAGTGAGTTGGATTTTTTGATTGTTTGGATTGCTTTTGGATCAGGCCTTTTTTATTTATGATTCCTGAATGTGTTTACTAGTGAGTGATGGTTTTCTTTTTTAAAGCTTGACCCTGATCCAGTGCTTGACTCATCTAAATTATTTGAAAAGATTATTTCAATTGTTATGGAACCACCTTAAGAAGTTAGAGGAATGTTTTTAAAGTCTGTGGTCAAGTATACAACCACTTTGATTGCTAAGCATGCTAAGCCAAGGCTCAAGCCATAGGTCTTATGTTCCAGATGTGATCAAAACAAATCAAAAGACACCTGTTGTGAAATATCAAGATTTGAGCATGTGGATAGGGAAATTAAAAGGTAAAAATGGGTTAGAAGAGCACCAAAAAGATCATAAATAGTAAGTATTTTATTTTGAGAAGTTTTAATTTTAATGGTTTAATGAACTGATGGGAAATGATGATTATATTAAAATTCCTTAGGATCAGAATCTGAATTTCATAGTTCAAATGAAGAGACTGAGAGTGAAATAGCCTCACTTCATCTGGAATAAAATTCCTCTTTGAAGAAGGAGAAGTGAAGAAGTCAATCAGAATCCCATCTTTGGTGAGCTATGCTTTCATTAATGTGATTAGAATTCTGGATAAGGAGGTTTTTATCATAGGGAACAAAAGTGAAATACCTCAATCAAATACTTGAGAATTCAAATCAGTTCTTGAATGAGGTTTTGGATCCTGTTGGAAATGGGAATCATGGAATTAGATTAATTTCTAAATCAATTTGGTACAATGATAATGGATTGTTGAAAATGGATTGTTTAAAGCGCAAAGTAAAATATTCAAAAGGATTAGGAAACATGAGGAATTCTATGCTAATATACTTGGTGATATAAATGAGGTTTAAAATATTGAAAAAATACTTCAAGTTAAAAACATCAAAAGATTCCCTCTTCAAAATGGCTTGCAAATTTAGATATGGGCCAAATCATAGCAGACACTTATGGAAGGCAAATTTGGTTCATCTCCTTGGCTTCATTTTTTAATTTGAATACTATGAAAATGGCTGTAAAATAAACTTCAGGTGCCATGCTTGTTTTATTTGTTAACATATCCACTGGTTCATTTAATGCTTGAGGGAGATATGATTCAAATCCCTCCATTGCATCAGAAAAATCTTCTTTAAATTCAAAGAAAGCATCTTGTTGGGTTGATCATCTCAAATATCAACTGTATTTGTATTCTAATTTTTAAAAATCATATAATTTCATCATTTGTGTTTTGTCTAACATTTACTTCTGATGCTGATCTTGAAATTCTATTAATATAAAGGGTTATTACATTTTGAACATCTGCGTGTTGAGTGTTTTGGGTTAACATCATTATTTTGAGTTTTTTGAATGAGATTTAATTGGTAAGTCAGTTCAAGTTGTGATGCGCTGATCACATCATAAACAGGATCTTTAATTGTTATGACGTCAGCTTAACACAATTTGAACTTGTTTTTTTGGGTGTTTTTAATTTAGGGCTAGTCTATTGAGGTGGTTTACTGTATTTCATTCAAATATTAAATTTCTTCAGGGCTGTATTTTATGTAAATTGTTCCTTCTAATTTTTATTTACTCATTTTTATTTTTGCATTTTTATTTTTGCATTTTTTTATTTTTTGTCTTTTTTGAGCACAAATTTTTGGTTTTTTAGACTTTTTAATTTTTAATTTTTTTTTGTTTATAGGTCCATGAATGTGCACTCATGGCCCTGGATTTGTGAAATTTTTGCTTTTTTTTTTTTTTTAATTTTTAATTTTTTCAAATTCAATTTTTAACTTTTTTTGGTGTTTTTTTTTGTTCAACTTTTCATTTATTTTGAGGGAATTATTTTTCTCAGGCACCCAAACCTTTATTTCATGCATTTGACGTTGGCTGGCGGTTGCGCCCCTTTGGTATTTCATGCAAAAATACTTTATTTCATGCAAATTTCAAGAATTCATTTTTTTAAATTCTGACTGCGCAGCCCCGTAGCAGGGGCTCTTGAAACCTTTACCAAAATCTTTGGTAATTTTGGAGTCATTAGAACCCGTTCAAAAATGCAATCAAAAAATGAAAAAAGTTGGTAAAAACAAATTTTTGCATGGGGTTTTGGAACATCCTTTTGGCAATTTTCATTTTTTTTGGTTATTTCAGATACCATAAATTTTTTAAAACATTCAAAGAGTCTTCTAATATTTTTATAATATTTTTTTGATGTATCCTTTCACCTTGAAAAATTCCTTCAAAAAACACAAAAAATCAAAAAAAATCAAATTTCTCTTTGGACATTTGAATCCTTTTATTTTCCTTTTTATTTCATTTTTTTTTGGTTAATTAAAGCTGTTAAAAAGTTGAACGAACATTTAAAGAGAATTCAAATATTTTTTCAGAGTTTTTGGATGTATTATTTGACCTTAAACAATTCCTCCAAAAAAGAAAAAAAATTCAAAAAATTCAATTTTCTCATTTGACTTTGGGTCCTTATGTTTGCCATTTTGACTTATTTTTTTTGGTGTTTCAAGCTTTGATAATTGTAAAAAAACTATTCAACAGCTTTTTAATTTTTTTTCCAGGATTTTTGGACGTCATTTTTGACCTTTAAAAATTCCATCAAAAAACCAAAAAAATTTGAAAATTTCACTTTTCTCACTGGATTTTTGAATCCTTTTTTTGGCCTACATAATTGTTTTTTTTGGGTGATTCAAGTTTCCAGAATGTTGAATGTTAAAAAAAGAAAAAAGATCATTAATACTTCTTGAAGATAATCTGAATTCTTGCATACACCTTACAAGCTTCATTCAAAAAATTAAAAATAAAGAAAAAAATATGGATACAAATATTAAAATTTATTCAACTATGATTGGTTTTATTTTTCTACTTGATTTTTGTGGGGGGAACAAAAAATCATTAACAAGATCCAAATATCTCTTAAAAATTGTTTTCCAAGATTTTGAATCCTTTTTCACAAAGCTTTTCCAAAGTGGATCTAGCCTGAGAGCTGGCCAATGATCAGACTTGAACTTGAATGAGACTATATTTTTGGATTCTTCTAAAAGAATGAAGAAAATAGGAGAAGTTTTGGAATTTGGAGTGGCAGGGGAATTCAGAGGAAGATAAGTGCAAGGAATTAAAGAAGAAAGCAGAACTACTGGAAACTTATATGTTTCAGCCAGAATGAAACCATGGAATGGAAATTTCATCCACATATTTATGGCAGCTGGGCCACAAAGGTGGTTCAGTTTCCTTCTTTCTTCTTGGAAAGTTTCACCCCAGATATCACACAGTAATCTTCTGCCCTTGAAGATTGAGTTTGAATCAAGTTCTTTAACCATTTCTTTCCTGACTTCAATCCAGTCTTCTGAGATCCTCCCCAAGCAAATGGTTTCTGCTCTAAAGCCAAAGTTCCCATCCCCTATGACATCTTGAACATGGGAGATAGGTGAAATGGCTTTTTTTGGGGAAACAGAATCTTTGTATTGGGACTAAAACCAAAAATCAGAATTTTTTATAACGGAAAATATGGAATAAAGATAATACTCACTTCCTCAATTGATACTTGTTCAAATATTCCAGAAGAAGAATAAGATAATGTGCAGGAAACATAGAGGAAAACCCAAAAAGAAATCAGACAAAATGGGAAAATGAGAAAATATCAAATGTACTCACTTTCTCACTGATTGTTGGGGCTGCTAATACCTTCCCCCCAGGAGGATGGTAAGGAGCATCACCATCTTCATTGGATACCTTTAGTCTCTTGATTCTTTTCCCAGGATTGTATTCAGGAGAAGCAAATCGCTTATTCACAATGGTTCCAGTCCTCTGATACAGGTTTTAATGAAAAAATCAATGAAAAATAATATCCAACAAATTAGCAAAAAATAAAAGAAAATGAAAGCTCACCATCTTAATTAAATCCACATCTGGCAGCTATTGATCTGCTGAATCTTCCCCTTCATCCAAATCTGGCACCTCTTCATCTTCTGAATATTCCTCTTCAGTAAGCAATTCACTCTATGTTAAAAAATAAGAAGGAATCATCAAAAAAAAAACAACCCATTGTAGAAAGAATAAGTATAGTTATAAAATTACCTCTTCCTCTGATTCCTCCTTCTTTTTTCCCTTCCCCTTCCCTTGGATGGGCTTGCACATTCTTGAAACCTGAAAAAATAAGAAAAAAAAAATAATTATGAATGTTGATATATTTTTTTTTCCAAAAAATTGGTGACTGAACTTCAAATTTGCTATGAATTTCTTCTTTGGCCTTCCTATCCTCTTGGTTTCTTCTAAATCTTCAAAACCAGATGGATCTCTTTTGCTTGAGGACTGAGAGATCTTCTTGAGCTTATTGGCTGCTCCTTTGGGTCTTTCTCTAGCTTTGGATCTTTGAGTGGAATTTGGTTCTTCAATCAGGGGAAGTTGATATCTTCCACTATACAGCTTCATGCTTTCACCCAGATAATATAGCTGTTCTCCAGGTGGAAACTTTCTGAGTGCTCCAAAAATTTTAGTGAAAAATAGGTTTTCATTACTTTCTTTGGTTAGAAATTCAAGTTTTTCTGAATTTTCAGTTGATTCAGGGTTCACAGTTAACTGTAGAAAGGAAAATCAAAATCAATCAGGACATTATTCATTTGGGCTTGAATCACCCACCCCCCCCCCAAAAAAAAAAAAAAAATTAACTGAGATGGGAGCTTTGACATGCCATTGAGGATGAAAATCATCAAGTTGGAAGAGTTCACCCTTTCTGATGACCAATTTGACTTTGTGAACACATGGTATACCCATGTAAGAAGAGTAATCACAGTTATTGCAATTGGTGGAAGGATCAGGAACTTGATGAGATGAAAAAATGATTTTGAGGGAAAAGTGGCTGATCTTTCCAGAAAGATGATCCACACAGTGAGGCAAACCAATGAGATGCTTGAATTCTTCCTGAGAGGCGTCAATGGATCTCTCACAGGTTTGGATGGTGATGGAACTGTAAATTTTTTGAGCTAAATTATAGAAAGAGCCAATAGAAGAATTGATGAATATTTTAATGTAGAAGTGAGAACCTTCTATTCTTGATTTACTTTTCTTTCCAAAGTGAAAGTATTTTTTTGAAAAATAGGAGAAAAAATATATTTTTATAGGAATCCAGTTTTCAAGAAGGTTTTCAGAAGTGGCAGGATTCCAGACCAGAGAAATTTTTGTGATGTTTTTGTGATAGCTTGATTCAGATTTTGAATAAACCAAATGATGCCATTGTTTCTGTAATAGCTTCCATTCATCTTCAGATTTAAAGTGCTTCCTGCAATAGGTTTGAAAATTCTTGAAAATGTGACAGACACAGAGAAGATGATGAGAGGAAGGGAAAACTGATTCAATTGAGCTGATAAGTGATTTTTCCTTGTCTGTCACAATCACACTAGGTTCTTCATCTTAAAAAATTTTCTGAAGTTGAGTCAGGGCCCAATCATAGTTCTGTTTTTTCTGTTGAGATAAGAAAAAGAATGCAACTGAGAAGCTTCTGGAAGAATTTCTTATCCCAAGAATATCAAGAAGGGGCAATCTAAATTTGTTGGTTTTATATGTAAATTCCATCAAAATGAGAGTAGGGAAAAGGTTGAGAAGTTTCATGGAATGATGGTTTGAAATAAATAATGAAGTAGTTTGACCATCCACATTGTTCCTTTTGTAGTAAAAAGAAGAATTCCTGAGTTCCAGTATGAGTGCTTCCACAGGAGTTTTGCCATCAAGGAAAAATTTTTTGTATGTTGGATCTTTTGTTGTAAATTTTAGGGAGATTTGTATGGATAGGTGATGATGAGTTTTGTATAAGATAGTTGAGAATTTTTAAAGGGGGAACTCCTGCTTTGGATAAATTTTCAACCACCTCCTTTTTCTCCCCTTGCATTCTTCTATTGATGGGATGAGTGGAAGGATCAATGGAAGGTGGATGTTTGTGCTCTGGATAATAACCTTCACCACCCAAAAACCCAATCTTTTTGAAAAATTCCCTGATAACCTGAAAGGACAGTTGGTCTTTCTTGATTTTTTTACTTTGGAGGTGTCTTTGCTGGGTTTATATTCCCCAGATTTATCACATTGGTAATTTTAGGCCTGTCTCTTGCAATTTGATACTCCGGTAGATATGGAATATTCATGGGACTTTTCCCATGATTGGATAGCCTCAACCAGCTCCTCCTTTTGATTATATGATAGCTCAGGAGTAGGTGCCAGAGAGAGTGCAATCAAGAGTTTGAGTAGATGAATAAGGAGCAAGAGGATTTGAATCACTAGTTTTATTATATGAGATAATGGAGGATGGGCCTGGTGAAACAGTTGAAAAAGTTCTGAAAAGTGGTTGGATGTTTTCTTGAGCCATTGGAAAAAGAGATTTTCTTATTTGGAAGTATCTGGAGTGTTAAGTTGTTTTGATGAGTGTTTGGTGGTGTGGTTTGAAAAGGTGTGGTATGGTGTGTTTTGTTGTGGTGTGGTGTGGTTTTATGTGGTGTGGTGTGGTGTGGTGGGTGTGGTATGGTATGGTATGGTATGGTATGGTATGGTATTGTATGGTATGGCATGGTATAGTGTGGTGTGGTATGGTATGGTAGTGGGATGGTGTGGTGGGGGGTGATGGGAGGGTGGAACAGGTCAAGGGGGTGGTTTATAAGATAATTAGGGCACTCCAAGATGGGTGGTGGTCCCAGGAAAGAAATTTCATTCATATTGAATATATGCATGTGAAGGGCTCAAAGAAGAGTGAATTTTTCAAATTTTTTGGTTTTTTGATGGAATTTTTAAAGGTCAAAAATGAAATCCAAAAATCCTGAAAAAAAATTGAAAAGCTCTTGAATAGTTCTCTTGAAATTCTAAAATCTTGAAAAAAAAATCATAATGGCAAACATAAGGATCCAAAAGTCAAATGAGAAAATTGAGTTTTTTGAGTTTTTTGCTTTTTTGAAGGAATTTTTTAAGGTAAAATAATACATCCAAAAAATCTGAAAAAATATTTGAATTCTCTTTGAATGTTTTTTAGCTTTTTAATAGATTGAATTAACCAAAAAAAAGAAATAAAAAGGAAAATAAAATGATTCAAATGCCCAAAGAGAAATTTGATTTTTTTTGATTTTTTGTGTTTTTTGAAGGAATTTTTTAAGGCAAAAGGATACATCCAAAAAATATGAAAAAATATAAGAAGAATCTTTGAATGTTTTTCAAAAGTTCTAGAAGCTTAAATAACCAAAAAAAAAGCAACTAAATCATCCAAAATAAGGATCCAAAAACCCATGCAAAAATTGGCTTTTATAAAATTTTTTCATTTTTTGATTGCATTTTTGAAGGGGTTCTAATTGATCCAAAATTACCAAAGATTTTGGTTAGGAGTTTAAGAACCCCTGCTAAAGGGATGCGCTGTCAGAATTCACAAAAAAAATGAGTTCTTGAAAGTTGTGTGAAATAAAGTATTTTTGTGTGAAATACCAAAGGGGCGCCACCCTGCAACAACGTTGAAATGTGTGAAATAAAGGGTTGGATGTGTGAGAAAAATAATGCCCTATTTTTATCCATTGTAATTATTTCATTTTTTTTTGCTCACATCTCTTACAAAACTGAAGTTATGAATGGGTTTCTCACAGCGCTCAAAAACCTGAAGTTGTGTATGGGTTTCTCAAAGCACTCACAACCCTGAAGTCGTGAGTGGGTTGTGAACAGCCATTCACAACTCAGATGGGTTGAAAAAATAAACTCACAACCCGTGTCAAGTTGTGAATGGCCAATCATTCACAACCCATTCACCACCCATTCACAACTCAGATTGATTGCAAAAGGCTGTTCACAGCTCAGACGGCCCATGAACTGTTCCCCACAACCC
Organism: Puccinia polysora; assembly: GCA_025617555.3. Lineage (NCBI taxonomy): Eukaryota > Fungi > Basidiomycota > Pucciniomycetes > Pucciniales > Pucciniaceae > Puccinia > Puccinia polysora. Next base: position 13,509,745 of record CM062638.1, read on the forward strand.
ATTTTGGGTTGTGAACAGGTTGTGCTAGGCTGTGAACTTAACAATTCCCTAAGCAGAAAACTCAAAAAAATAGGTTCAAAAATGCAGAGAATTGAGAAATTGTTTGTTATTTTTTGATATTTGAAGGAATATTCAAGGGGAAAGATACCTTACAACAATATCAATTTTTTTTTTTGGGTTTTTGTCACCCTCCCTACAGGACTGCATCTTCAAATATGTGTTTACTCAAATATTCAAAAACCATGTGTAATTGAGGGTTTTGGCCTAAACAGATTACATCTGCGCAACCCAAACCCATGGGAGATAAATTTTTCAGCCCAATAGATGCCAGGACCCTTGCAATCCTCTAGCTACAAGAGATTATAGAGCAAGAATAAATTAATCATTCAAAGTGATGCAGAAATGATACATAAATATATATATAAAGCAAACCAAGGGAGATGTTTTGCTGTGGTTTCATGGTCAATTAACCAATAAATAAATAATAAATTGAATAAAAGGAGGGGAAAAATTTGTTAATGGGGATATTTAAAACTTCTCCTCAGGGGATTAAAATTATAATAAGTCCACCTGGAAATTTGCAAACTTGATACAAGGGAATTAAATATTATCCAGAAAAACATGATATGATTTTCTAGGTTAACAAAAAAGCCAGAGCAGAGAGGAATAACCTACTGGGTATACATTTGACCCCAGGGTGCCTGAAATAACTGAAATAAGGATAAAATTTCAGGCGTATAATGTTTTTTTTGAGGACTTAAAATGGTGCCAAATTTGAGTTATAAAAGTTGAATGTTCAATAAAATGGTCAAACTAAAGCCATTAGTAACTTAACTATCCTGATAATTATTTGATTCATTCTTTGAAAGGTTTGTGTATATATAATTGAAAGTAGTTGTGGGATATAATTGTAAATTAGTCCTGTATTTATCCCTTTTTACTTTTTTAAGGGGCTTCCAGGAAGTTTATCAGGGTTAATGGAGGGGAAACAACTGTGTTCTTGGGTCAGTAGTGTAGTCATGCATATCACACCAGTTTTCCTTTTGTGGTTCAGGCTAGATAGCCTTGTTAAATGTCAAGAAAGATGATATTTCTGGCATTTTTTATGTGATATTGGCAAGGGAAATGACCCTGAAATACTTTTATACATCCTTTTGGTGGATGTATTTGCATTTGTGTGAAGTTTAGTGAAATTTGAGTTGAGTAAGCATAATTTTATGAAAATATCTATGTTATGTATTCAGTGCAGGTCTCACTTGTTCAGGCTTCAGAATTTGGTGAAAGTGGATTTTGGCCATTTTTGTGATTTTTTTCAAAAGTTTCAATCCATATCTTGAAGGGTTTTCATGCACTTTGCCTATCATAATTTCATAATAATTATATCATATCCAGCAACTCCCCCAACAGCTCAAATCCATTGTCCCAGTGCAGACTCACTTAAATCAAAGCTTTGACCAAAAACACCTTCAACCCTGATCCATCACTGGCTCTCATTCCCCTTTTCTCCTGGATCAGCTTCTGCTGCATCTCATTGCCTCCATCTGCTTTCCTGTTGATCAGCTTCTGCTCCACCTCATTGTCTCCCTCTTCTCCATATCATTTCCTCCCTCCGCTCCATGTCATCCTCTACCCTTACTCCAATCTCAAACATTGTACAAGCTCATCTCTCCTCAAACTCAAACCAACTCACACCTCTCCCTCCCATCTTCCATCATCTTATCCATCATCATTCCTCCAAATCATTCCGTCTTCCATCTTATCTCTACCTTCTTATCTCATCTCCTCCCCCTATCCTCAAACCTCTGGTCAACTTCAACCACCTTTGCTCCAACTTCAAACACGCTTATCCATCAAAAAAACCCCATCAAAATCAAAATTTGAATCAATGGTTCAATATACATCTCAAGAAACATTTCAACTTTGAAGACCTACCCTCTCTATTGATTAGATGTGAGATTTCAAATTGGGATCTTGTTCCCAATTTTTTCTCATCAAGTTTGCTGCCTTTTACATATTTATTTCACATCTCCATTCTTCCTTCTCCCTCCCTTTCATTCTATTGAAGTACTTTTTTCATATAAAGGTGTCTTGGGTAAGAAATTTTCACCTGTATCTTCCCTTTCACATTCACACTTTGTCAGTGTTTTCTTTTCTCAGACCCATTGGTCTTTGCTGGCAATTAAGTTGAAATTATTGTTCCAACTATCAACTTTGGCTTATCTGTAGGTTTGGTGACATGTTGGATTTATTGGAAAACATTCTAAATATGCATGCTTTTCCTATGTATGTTTTAAACCTTCTGCTATGGGTATTTATGGTCATTTTGGCTCTGACAGCTGGGGGTGCAGCTTCCAGCTGGGTGTAACCGCTGTGGACTAGCTTTGAAATGGCTTTGTATGGGAATTCTGAAGGTCATGGCTGTGTGTGTCTCAGGCTAGTCAATGGCGCACATGACTGCATGCGGGAATCTTGAAAAAACAAAAATATTTTCACAAATCCTAAACTGTACAAAAAACTCCATTCATGACTGGATTTTAGTTAGGTAACATACGTGTGATGTTTTTGGTGAAAGATTAAAATTGTCAAAAAGTTCCAATTTTGCCATGGATTTTTTGGCAGAATGAATCATAGGTTCAAGGATTTGGATTTTGAGGGTAGTTCCAGTGGGAAAACCTACTTGATTTTAGGTGGGAAGTCCTTTACTGGGATACTATTTTTGGGTTTCCCATTATATTTGTGGGATATTAGTTATTTATTTATTTGGGATTTTTGGTACTTTTATCAGCCAGCTCTTCAATAGTATCAGCCTGACTAAGGATTAGGGGTTTGAAAAAAACTAAAACCTCCTTTTTAATTTTCTTAATGTTTTTTTAATTTTTTGATTTTGATTTTCAATTTTTTCAATTTCCTTTTTTTTATTATTTCCTTTTTTTATTATTTCCTTTTTTTTTATTATTTCTTTCTATTTTTTTTGATTTTTAATTTCTTTAAATTTATTTTTTGGATTATTTGATTTTTTTTAATTTTAATTTTTCAATTTAACTTTTTTTTTATTTTCAGTAATTCTTTTTGATTCTTTTTAAGTTTTTTTTTTTCAAATTTTTGGACCAATTTTTTGGAACATTTTGAAAAGTTTTGAATCATTCTTAATTATTTTAGATTATTTTGAATTATTTTGAATTATTTTGAATTATTTTTGGGAATTAGCTTTCTCATGAACCCTACTATTGGACTTAAAGTTATTGTAAATATCCTCACCATCTCCCACACACATCAAAATCCTTGGGGAAACAGTATTTCAAGAACTCTATTTTTAAAAATTTGAAACCAAATCCCTGTATCTGGGTTTCTGAAACCCTCATAAAACAAATTGGATAATTTTTGAAGCATTGGAACCCCTTCAAAAATTTATTCAAAAAGTCAACCAAATAAAAAAGAAAATATCAGAGAATTTGTGGAACCTTTTATTTGGATTTTTAATGAATTTGTTTTGGTGCTTTACACTCTCAGAAAGTTAAGCAATCAATAAAAGAGCTGGGTTTTTTATTTTATTTTTTCTTGGGGGGGGGGAATTTTTGGATGTATCCTTGGCCTTCAAAAATTTAATCCATTATAAAATAACTTCAAGAAAACACATCCTGTTATATTTTATGTTTTTTTAAATCAGGAATCTGAGTTTCTCCCAATTTCCTTGAAAAAAATTTACAAAAATATTACAAGATGAACCCAAAAACTTCTCTGACTGATCAATACAGGGTGAACCCCCCCAAATATTCATCCAAATGGAATTAATTTGAAATCAAAGAGGTTTTCTGTTTTAATTTATCCTTTTTTCCTTGAACAATTATTATGACATGAAATATTTGAAATTTAATTTTGAAGAAATCCATTCAAGGTTGCCAAAAATTATTTTTTTATAATTTTTCAGTCAATATTCATGTCTCAAAAACTAAACAAAAAAAGGAGGGCACTAAACCCCTTTCGGGTTGTGGTACAATTTTTTGAGCCCTTTGGCACGCATAGATTCAATGTGGATTTAAATTTTTTGCAGGTATGTCCTCCCATCTTGGAGTGTGCCAATCCTCTCATAAAAAATCACATTAATCACTTGAACCCACCATCACCACATCACACCACATTACATCACACCACACCACACCATACCACACCACACCACACCACACCACACCACACCACACCACACCACACCACACCACACCACACCACACCACACCACACCACACCACACCACACCACACCACATCACACCACACCACACCACACCACACCACACCACACCACACCACACCACACCACACCACACCACACCACACCACACCACACCACACCACACCACACCACACCACACCACACCACACCACACCACACCACACCACACCACACCACACCACACCACACCACACCACACCACACCACACCACACCACACCACACACACACCACACCACACCACACCACACCACACCACACCACACCACACCACACCACACCACACCACACCACACCACACCACACCACACCACACCACACCACACCACACCACACCACACCACACTACACAACACAAAACAAAACAACACAACACAACACAACACAACACAACACAACACAACACAACACAACACAACACAACACAACACAACACAACACAACACAACACAACACAACACAACACAACACAACACAACACAACACAACACAACACAACACAACACAACACAACACAACACAACACAACACAACACAACACAACACAACACAACACAACACAACACAACACAACAAAACACAACACAACACAACACAACACAACACAACACAACACAACACAACACAACACAACACAACACTACTCCACTCAAAATAGAACAATCATCATTCATCACCACAAATTATTAAAAACAACTCAACACCCCAAACCTACCCAAAAAATCTCCAGAAATCAAATGTTCCATCAGAAATTAAAGAAATTATCTCCTTGAAAATGGTTTTGGAAAATATTCAACTTTTTGACTCAAATCTACAAAAAAGCACTCAACCTCAATAAATAATTCCAAGGAAAAAATTAACATCCTAAATAAATTTTCTTAATTTTTTTATCAATTATTATCAATCTCTTTCCAAAGTGTAAACTTGTTTCTTCAGTCAATTTTTTAAAAATTAAATCTCTTTTCACAATGAATCAAGAAAACATCCACCTAATTTTCAGAATTGTTTTGCCAGGCTCATCCTCCATTATCTCATCTAACCATACTAGTGATTCAACTAATCTTGCCTGTTTTTCATCTACTAAAACTCCTTACTTTGTGCCTGATACCCCTCCTCCTGAACCATCATACAATCCAAAGGAGGAGCTACTTGATGCTATCCCATCATGGGAAAAATACTATGGATATACCATATCTACCAGAGTATCCAATTGCATGAAAAAAATCTACACATTTCAATGTGATAAATATGGGGAATATAAACACAGAAAATAAGCCAAGAGGTTGGAAAAAACAAGAAAAGTAAATTTCCCTTTCAGGTTATCTGGCAAGTTTTCCCAAAGATTGGGAAGTTTTCCAAAAGATTGGGTCTCTGGAAGGTTAAATGTATATTTCCAGACCACAACCATCCACCTTCAAATAACTCTTCAACCCATCCAATCTACCAAAGGATTCAAGGTAAGAAAGAGGAGACTTTAGAAAATTTAACCAAAGCTGGTTTTCACCTCTTGAAAATTCTAAATTATCTTATAAACTAATTTTAATCTCCTGTTCATGTAAACCTTGGTACTATTTAAAATAAAATATCACAACTTAAACATAGTTATCTTAATGGAAAATATCATATTGAAGCCCTAATAATAGAACTCTGGAATTTGTATCTCATCTACAGAGTTGAAAATATGGATGTACACATTGCTTCTTTATTTTTTTAAGAACCTGATTCCATCAAAATCCTCAAAATATTTTCTAATATTCTCATGATGAACTGCACATACAAAAAAAAACAAGTTTGGAACACCCGCTCTTTATATTGTTGGGGTAAAAAATTGTTCCAGATCTTTATCAGTTGTTTTCTATTTTTGATATCAATAGAAAAAAGTTGAATATCAATGGGCCCTTTACCAATTTCATGAAATATTAGAGCATCAAGAACCAAGGTTTATTTTGACAGAAAAATAGGCTGTTTTAATTTGTGCCATTGAAATGGTTTTTCCATATTCAAATCACCTTCCCTGTCTCTGGTCTATTTTTAAAAATATTTAAACCCATTGCAGGAAACACTAAAAATCTGAATATGAATGGAAAGATTTCAGGAAAAAATTGAATCCATTTGATAAATTAAAAATATGGATTGATTTATCACAAAAGATTTAAAAAGCTTTCTCTCACCTGGGATACCCCTATATCTGACTAACTTCTAGAAAAATTGATCACAAAAAAAAAGCAATTTTTCTCTTCATTGGCCAACAAACACTATAAATTTGGAAATAATAGTACCTCAAGAATAGAAGTACTTCAATTGAACATTCAATTTTTCATCATTTCATCTAATGGATCTTATCTTAATGTAGTTCATAAAGTTTATAATCCAATCAACATCCAAATCCATGAGAGAGCTATTGAATACTCTCAGGAAAATTTGAATATCCTCATTGGTTTGCATCACTGTTTGGATCATCCTTCTTGAACAATCAGCCACTATGTCCTCAAAATAATTTATTAATTTCATCAAATACCTGAATCTTTCACCTCTTGCTTCAACTGGGATTAATTTTGTTATATGGGTATACCATGTATTCACAAATTGAAATTAGCTATCATAAAAAGTAAACTCTTCCAAGTTAGAGATTTCCATCCACAATAGCATTTCAAACAATCCTTCTCAAACAATGAAAAATCTGATTTCACTTGCTAGAAATAGTCATAAAGGAATCTCTGGTTGAAGCTCTGTCCAATCTCTGGTCAAAGCTATGCTCATTCTTGAACAGTGTTTTGGTGCACACTGACTTCTAACAATCCAAAGTGACTGAGAAAAATCAACAGTGACTGCGCACAATCCACAGTGACTGCACAGTCCACAGTTACCGTGCACATTCCAAAGTTAATGGGAAAAATCCACAGTGACTGGGCACAATCCATAGTGACTCTGAAAAATAGACAGTTAATGTGCATAATTAACAGTGACTGTACACAATCCACAGTGAATGTGAACAATCCACAGTGAATGCGAAGAATTCACAGTTACTGTTCATTGGAGCTTGGATAATTCTGGACCTGGGTTTGGCTGGAACTTGAATTGAGCTTGTTTTGGGATTGGGCCTGAGCTTCTTGATTGCACCAGCTAGCAAGTAATATGAATCACTTTGCAGTGTCAGTAAGTTTTTTTTTATTCAAGTAAAAAATGGATAATTTTCTGTTTGATTTATTTTTTGATTTATTTTTTGATTTATTTTTTGATTTATTTTTTGATTTATTTTTTGATTTATTTTTTGATTTATTTTTTGATTTATCCAGTTAGATCTTAAACCTTATTTAAATGAAGAATCACCAAAAATTGAATTTCCATCCAAAACAACCAATGGAAGAATCACCAAAAATTGAAGTTCCATGCAAAACCACCAATGGGTGTGACTAAATTATTTGAAGAATTCCATAATTTTCCACCTGGAGAAAAACATTATTATCTGAGTGAAACAAAGAAGATTTAAAGTGGGAAGAATGAGATTGCTCAGATTCTAGAAAAAATTTAAAATTATAGATCTAAAATAAAAGGGAGACCCAAAGGAGCAGCCAAAAAGCTCAAGGTGATCTCTCAGTCCTCAAGTAAAAGAGATTCATCTGCTTTCAAATATTTAGAAACTCACAAGAGGATGTCACAAATGTTTCTGGAATGAAAGAGGCAGATGGCACAGGCACTAATTCTCAAAGAACTGAGGATGAAGGTAGATTGATTACAACAGAAATTATTACAAGGAAGATGAGAAAAAGGATGGATGATAAGAGAAGAAGAGATATTCAAGAGTAAGTCTCTGAAGGAGGCTGGTTGACTGGATTCTATAAGAGTAAACACCAGGGGGGAAGGTGAGATGAGTCTAGCAGGCTGTTTGGCTTTCTTTTCCTGAGATGACACCGATTGGAGGGGGACTAAAAAATAACAAGTAGTATATAAATTCTTTGGGGGTAATTAGTCCAGGAGCAAAGGAGAGGCCAGTATATTTGAGAACTGAGGAGGAGGCCTTGAGGGATGAGTAGCTGGTGCTTTGGTTTAAGGTTCCCATGGTATTATATGTTGACCTTATGGGTTGAAGGCTGTATATGGGTAAAGGGTTTTAGGCCTGAAGGACAAGGGCAAAATTTAAAGCAAATTCACTAGTAAGTAAGCAGTTTTTTTTTAAAAAAAAATATCAAATTTCATAATTTATAGGTATTATAAATTTATTGAGGTTTTGAGAAATCAGAAGGCAAAAAACAAAAGGGGGAAGGGAAAAAAAGAGGAATCAGAGGAAGATTTTCATTTTTATCTATAAATGATTTTTTTAAATATGAACTGATTTTTTAATAAATTACTTTCCCCTTTTTTAACATAGAATGATTTTCTTACTGCAGAAAGATCTTCAGAAGACAAAAATTTCCCAGATTTTGATTTTATTGATCAAGTGAGATTTTATTTCACTTTATTTCATTTTTCATTTTTATTTTTTAGCATTATTGTTTTTTAATGATTCCATTTAATATTTTCTAAGAGGCCTGAAACAGTTTTTAATAAGAGGGTTAATTCTGATGAATGCAATACTGGTCCAAGAATTAAAATAAAAAAGAAAGAAATTTAAGATGAAGAAGATCCTTAGAATACTCGTGGAAAGCATGTATTTGCATAAGAAGCATCAAAAATAAGTGAGAAAGTGAGTAAATTTGACAACTTCGCATTTTTTAAGTTTTTGAGTTTTATTTTTGGATTGTTTTCCTGGTTTTCCTGTTCATCATATTATTCTTCATCTGGAATTATTAACCAAGTTTCAATTAAGAAATTGATTTTTTCTTTAAAAAAAGTTTTATTTTATAAAAAAGTTTTATTTTTGCTTTTAGTTCCAATTTCCCCTGCAACAGCTATTTTAAAAATATTCCATGTTCAAGATGTCATAGGAGATTGAAACTGTGGATTCAGAGAATCAGTTATTTAATTGGGAAGGAAATATGAAGACTGGATTGAAATAAGGAAAGAAATGGTCAAAGAGCTTTACTTAAACCAGATCTCCAAGGAACAAAAATTAATGTATGGAATTGGGGTGAAAAACTTTGAGCAGCAAGAAGGAAACTCAAACATCCTCCTAGCCCAGCTTCAATAAATTTTTGGATGAAATTTCCATGGAATGGTTTCCTTCTTGCTGAAAAATATAAGTGTCTGGTGGTTATATTTTCTTCCTCTGACTTCCTCAACAACTCAAAATTCCCAATATTCTCCTATCTGCCTTATTCATTTAGACAACTTCAAAAATGTTTTTTCCTTCAATTTAAGCCTGATACTTGGCCAGCCCCCAAATTGGATCCAATTTGGAGAAGCTTTGTGATCAAGGCTTAAAAAGATTTGAAGAAAGTTTTCCCATAATTTAGAGCTTGTTAACAAGGTTTTTATCCCCCAAGAAAATCAAGCAGAAAAAACCAATAGCAGTGAAAAAATATTTTTAACATTATTGGCTCCTTTCATTTATACAAACACAATACAAAAATTAGAATGGAAAATGCAGGTAACCTCTTTATTTTGAATTATTAACACTGATGAATATTTTGGGAGTTAAAAACTATGATAATCACTCAAAATAACTTTGGTTTCATCTTTTGGTGTTTTTATAAAGCTTTTTCAAAACAATTGAGAGAAAATTTGATGCCTGGTGTAAAGAAAAAAAATTGAAAAGGATGTTCTATTACGAACTATTTTAATTTTGGATTCAATTTTTGGAGGCCAAAAATACATCCAAAAAATCCCAAACAAAAACTCAAAGCTCTTTGATTTATTTTAAACTTTTTGAAATATCAAAGAACCCAAAAAAATAAATGCAGAAGGCAAAGGGAATGTTCCAAAAATGGTATGAGAATTTGGTTCTTAGTTGATTTTTTGAAAGAATTTATAGGGGTGTTCTGAGGTTTCAAAATATTTCAAAGATTTTTTATAAGTGTTTTAGACACCCAGCTTGAGGGCTTCAGCATCAGATTTTATAAACACATAATCCTTGAAACTGTTAAAAATTAAAAAATTGAATCTAAATTTTTTTTATATCTCTTTTATGAGTCATATCTTTCTTTTAGGATGTCTTTTTATTATCATTTTGACTCTCAAGGCTACCAGTCTTTTTTACCACCTGTCTCAACTGTTTTTTAAAATAACACATGGCAGGATCAATACAAGGGTGGAGATACTCCACAGCAATATCCCACATCCAAGGGTGTTGTTATCCTAGCCAACCAGAAGACAAACCCAACAAGAGGATCCATCATCAACTCAAACTCATTTCTAACCCTTGATTTGACTGAAGATAACTTCAATCCAATGTGGTAATAAATTCTCAAGAACTACAGCAGCCAGCTCAAATATATTTAAGGAACCTCACTGACTCATTGGAAGTTATAGATACTAACTCTCCTCAACAGATTTTCCAAGGCGCTTACTGGCAAAACCACTCCACTCAATTTAACTGGAAAGCTCCTTACTGAACTCTTTGTCAAGTAAATCACCAAAACACCAGTACCTCAGTCATGGCCTAGTCTCATTTAATAACTATAATTCTGCTGAATTGTTTTATTAGACTCAAGATTCTAAGCTCTTGCCTATTTGTTGTCCTCTGACCATCTGCAGTGATAGTTGCCTCCTGTTGGTATTCCATTTTTTCATTAAGTTTTCTTTGAACCAGTTTCTTACCTTACTTATTCATAAATGAAATGAAGCAAGTTTCTGGTTGTAGTAATCTTTGAACATGGTTCAAAGCCTCCAAGATAGAGCACACCTGTCCTTCAGAATTCTACAACCAGGGGGAGACATGGACTTCACATCTCAAGCCATGAAGGTGATAATTGAATTGAAACCCTGTCTGAACAAACACAACTACAGAATGTTCAGCAAGAAAATGGAGAATATTTTCAAGCTCAGAGGTATCTTGCAAATAATGAAATCACCGGAAAAAACATTAGACTGGTACAAAGAGACTAATCAGGATATGGGAGCCTACCTTATTGAAAAACTTGAAAAAAAAACATGTACAACAAAATGATTGACAACCACAACAAAAATTAGAAAAAATTAACTTGGATGGCAATTCAATCCTACTTTGGATTGTTGCAATCAGCAAATTAAGATTGAGTGTTTAATGGCTTCTTTCATCTGACAACGTCCTTCAACATGAAATCCTTTGTCACATCAATCAAAAATTACCTCAAGAAACTAACTGAAGTAAGAATCAAGCTTCTGACAGACATAATAGCCTATCTAGTTCTATTAAAATTTCTTCCTTCTCTGAAAAACATGTAGATTATGATAATGCATGAAAAATCTGAAATAAAGATAGAAATTTTCCTTGGAAACCTAAATCAACATAAAAATAATATCAGTGCTTGGGAGATACAGGACAAACTTGTGAACACAACCCTTTATAACACACCTCAATGCAAGAGAGGCAAAAATAATTCCCCTGTCACCACAAACCCTTCTTTTTCCAGCCGGATTGAGTTTCTGGAGCTCAAAGCTGCAAAAATTCATTCCAGAGGAAAGAAAAGCAAGAAAAAAAACCCAAAGAAGCTCACTTCTACTCATTCTTCTGTAGCTTCAATTCTGACTTCCAGAACAAGCTATCCTCAAACAAATTCATCTTGGATTTGGGGTGTTCAATCCATATGATCATTGAAAATAATCTCTTTCAAAAAATTTCTCTCACTGATTGAAGCACAAAGAGTAAAACTGGTGTGAAGACTCCTTTGGGATTGGGTAAAAGGTAGCAAATAGCTTGCTGGCAGTCACTTGAGGGGGAATTTAGTCCTGAAACTATTGATATGATAGATGAATACTAAGGGTGGTTTTGAATTTCATGCACCTCTAAGTACTATAGTTGTCTCACAACAATAAAAGAAAAGAGATTGGTGGCTGATTTTCAGATAGAGTTGCTACTATAGTAGTCTCTTTCAGACCTAGTATCAAATGTTTTAAGCTTAATAAGGAAGAAATGGTGGAACAGATAGTTGAATGAGGCTATAAAAGCTGGGTAAGGGAAGAATCCTTTATCTAGTCTTATTCTTTATATATTTTTATTTATTTTATTGATTACTGATTGATACTCCTTTGCTGATACAGCTGATAATTGAATAAACTTTGAAATGTTTGATCCTATAGTTGATAACTGATGTTGATGGAGGTGGATGATGATAGCATGAATGGTAGGTGATGATGATGATGGATGGTGATGGTGAAGATGGATGATGATGATGATGATTGATGATGGTCAAGGTAGGTGATGATGATGATGATGGATGGTGTTGATGATGGATGGTGATGATGAATGGTGGTGATGATGGATGGTGATGGTTTGATGATGATGGTCAAGGCATGTGGTAATGCTTGGTGATGTTCAAGTTATGGGTAAATGGTGGTGGTGTTCAAGGGTATGGGATATTGGGTGAATAATGGTGGTGGTGCATTTTCAAAAGTATGGGTTATTGGGTTGGGTCATGTTCAAAAGTATGGGGTAATGATGATGGATGATCAAGGGTAATGGTGGTGGTTGATGGTGGATGGTGATGATCAATGATGATGGTGATGGTAATGGTGATGGTGAGGGTATGGGATATGGGATTGGTGATGGTCAAAGTATGGGTTATGGGATAATGGTTGAGGATGGTCAAGGTATGGGTTAAGGGTGCCTAGGAGTCATGGTCATCCCTAGGGGGGAGGATGGGGGGATTTTCTGGGACCTGGATGGGGGAGAGAGGCCCTCTATTTATAGAAAATCCTGCCCGCAGGGCTGCCCCTGAGGGTCTCCCTAGTACAGTGAATACAGCTCATGAGGAATTTTGGCTGGTCAGAGGAGGAGGCTGTGCAGGATCTACATGCATTTTCACCCTTGCATGCATTGCTGTGCTGCATTGATACAGGTTCATCCTGCATAGATTACTTCTGTATAGTGGTGGTTGGTCAGTTGTTTGGTCTTTCATGCAGTACCTTGCATATATTTGTTCTGCATGAAGCTGTTTTTTTGTTGCTGCATGCAGTTCCCTGGGTAAATTCCTTCTGTATACTCCTGCAGGTTTGTGTGGTGATGCATACAGGGTCTTGCATATATTAATTATGTATACTTCTGCAGGTTTGTTTTGTGCTGCATGCAGGGTCTTGCATATATTAATTATGTATACTGCTGAAGGTTTTTTTGGTGATTTATGTTTGTACTGTATGGGGTATGTAATTGAAGGAGTACAGGGTATGTCCATGAACTTTCACTGATCTGTGACACCTGGTAGGGGGATGGGTAGGCCAGGGTTGATTTGAGCTGTATCTTCTGATCCATGAGAGATAGAGGGGTACTTTGGCTGAGTGACTAGGGGTTATTGTTGGTGTAAAATCCAATTTTAAGTTCTTTTTAATGATTGGAGCTGTCCTTATGCTATAAAAGTTAGTCTGATGGCTATAGGTTAGGTTTTGGAGCACCTCACTGGCAAGAAGGACACCAAAATTCAAATCAAAGGCACCAGAAACGCTGTTGTTATAGTCTCAAAATCAAAAATGGATCTTAGAAATTCCGCATGGGTCCCTGATTCCAAAGTCAATATCATCTCTCTGGAAGCACTTTGGTGAAAAATCCAGGAAACCTAAGAAAAAAGGGATTCTTTTAATTTTTTTATGTGTTCTTTCATCCAACATTCAAAAAAAAAATGTATATATATGTATATATATTTAATGCTATCATCTTGAATACCCGTCTGTTTTTCCTTCTTCCAACTTACTCCTTTCCTAAAGGTCTAGGAAGGTCCCTCCAGCGCATCCAAATCCCCAGATCTTCCAATAAAATCCTCCTTGTTGTGCATGGCACCCAATTCTTTTTGGCTGAGCGCGCCCAAACAATCTACATCACCTTAATCTATAAGCATCATCAGCTTCATTGGCAACAACAAAAAAGACCAAACCCAATCCCTCCTTCATCTTGACAGCCAATGGCCAACATCATCATCAAACTCATTGAAATAAACACCAATCTTTGCATCCAATGGACCAGCAAGAGGTCTCTTGCGGCCATTGGTGCCAATTTCCATTGTCATCTTTGTTGACAACCATCAACAAAAAACCCGCATACTCAGCCCATACCATCTCTGAACAACATTAAAATAAAGCAAGCATCTCTTTCAGCTTGCTGATAGCCATCCGCTCTCAATCCCCCTCTTTCATCCAGCCAGCCAACAAAGAACAATGCAAACAACCAAACATCCATCTTCCCATCCTTATGTCATCCCTCCATTGCCATGATCCCAGCCTCCTGACTTGGAAAACTGTTGCTGTTTTTCATCATCAAGACACCGCTGTCATCAACCTTTTGAAAGCCAATCCTTGCCAACTTTCCAACACCCATCAGCACCCCCCTCAATCCTCCAACCATGCCATCTGTCTAATTTCCCTTTGCCTGCTAACATCCGCAAAGCTGTGGATGTTCATCCACTTCCAGATGTCATCCATGAGGCGGTCTGGCCTCCTTTTTTTCTCCCATTTTTTTTGTTGTTCACATGAAATTATCTTTCTGTCAAATATTTCTTTTTATTTTCATTGTTATTATCCTCTTCTAAAAAAAAAAAAGAGAAAAAAATATCTGCTCTCATTGTGTCATCTCTTGTAAGTAGGCTACAGGTCCTCTTTCCCATAAAAGGAGGGGATCTCCCCTGAATTTTTGTGGGATTGATCATCACTGTATGCAATCAATAAATCCATGGGGACCTTCTCCTTTATCTGAGTAAATTATCATCCTTATCCTGGGTATATCTATGATTGCCCCTTGATCCTTGAGCCTCTGTACTCAAATATTTGATCCATCCCTCTGTGACTGTATCCGTCATGAACAACCAATAGCCTTTCTGGTTGAAGAAGAATTCATTTGATTGAATTCTTGAGTGTTATACCACTCCTCAACCCATTTTTTCAACCATACTGGTCCTGGAGGTTGGTTAGGATTGAGTTGACCTTTCCTCATCATCTGCTGACAACCAGAGTTATTGTTACTTACAACTTCCTGGTTCTATTGAACTCTGAAGAAACTTTAACTTATTTTTTCAAGTCTTTTTCCGCACTATCTGGCCTCAGATAGTGTTGTTCCATTGCTACTGACTACTATCAAACTTATCCCTTCTCATTGATTCCTTATTTACAAGGTTCTGGATCTTGATTTTGGTTACATTTAAATATTTTTTTAAAATTCAGAGGGGCATCCTAAAGAGAACTTTTCCCCCCCACAGAACTGCCTGCAACTCAGAACCATTTGGAATATTAAATTTTGCCCCCTGGGCCAGGATTGAACTAGCAACCTTGGGATTTACAGTCCCATTACTTTTGGAATCAATCTTGAAATCCAATCCTTTTTATTTTTTTCTCTGTTTCTCTTTTATTAGATCTGATCTGTGGAGGCAACTAATATCAAAAGTAACTCCTCCCAATTCTGCACCATCCGGGCAAGATTCTTGTTGTTTTTTGTGAAACCCTACTCTTTCCACACTTGTGAGCCACTTTGGAATCCTGATCTCTGGATTCTCTAGGAACTCTATTATTCAAAATGGCATCTGCTGGTACTCCCATTACCTCTGTTTGACCTAAGATGGTCAATTTCAAACCACAGAACAAGAAATTAGGGTTCAATGGGGTCAATGTCAAACGGTTCTTGGAATCTTACAAAATGGCTGCTGAAGTGGATGGGGAAAGCAAATACAATATTGCCTACTAGTTATGGTTTTTTATCTCCTCTGATGAAGTCATGGAAGTAATTGAGTTGTTCAATGGATTCAAATCCCATAACTGGATGCTTCTAAGGGAAGAAATGTCGCCATATTGGGGGAAAATAGATGTAGCTCAATTTACTTTGCAGGAATTGGACACTCATGTCTCTCAATGGATCTCCAATGGTGGTGTTCCTTCAGCCTCTGACTATCATTCTTTTAGAAAGTTGTGGGATCCAATCCAAAATTATCTTATCCAAAATGATCAAATTGATATGGTGGACATATTCCGAGTGCTATTTTTCCAATCCTTTTTGCTAGAAGTGCAGGAAAAGATTATGGATGAATTGGTCAAGTCTGGATCAATGATCACCACCAGGGATAATTAATTAAAGCCCCCAGTTTTCCTTGTCCTTAGGGGTACTGTGGATGAAGATGTGAAAGGTTAAACTGCTTTAACTTTTGAAAGGCCTAGAACCACTGAACCATTCCTGGATCCTTCTTTCATAGAATCTAACAAAATCATGAATAAGATGGAGGCCAATTGCAGGCCTAAATAAAATCCTTAGTCCAACCAGGAAGTTGATACTATTGACAAGATCACCAAAATACTTCAAGCCTTTGAGAGTAAAATAGATCAAAATATTTCTTCTCTTGCTACGCCTAAACCCTCTAGCTCTGTTCCAAAATCCACTGTGGTATGCCACTACTGTCATAGGAAAGTTCATGGAACTGGTTGCTTCCCTGAGCTTCAGAAGGATAAAGAGGAAAATTTTGTGTAACAGAAGGGGAAAAATTTCTTTCTTCCTAATGGTGCTTTGATTTCTTTTGATTCATCTTGCCCTATCCATCATGTGGTGGCCTCTTATAAGCCAGCACCTCCTATGAAGTCATTGTTGGCTTTTTTCAATTTCTGATCTTCCTGTGGTACCCTTCAACCTTGGTATCCTCCAGCTTTCTCCTCCTCCAGTCTTTTTGAAGCTTATCAATTCAATCCAGCTAGGAGACAACCTGAGGAACCTAAAACTCATAAGGCTCCTTCCTTGCCATTTTCAATTCTTCCGAAATCCCCTAAACTTTGATCCTCACCTGAGCCTCCTTCCTCTGATGTAGAAGACATAGATTTAGAAAAGGAACCACTCATGGAAATGTTTCAAGACCACTCTGATCCTCCTCCTTCATTTAAATTGCCTCAACCCTTGGATCCCATCTGAGTTCCTTCTTCACCTGAACTTCCTCCCTCCACCCAGCCAAAAGTTTGATTCTAGAGGGGAATCTCCAAGGATCACCCTAATTCTGTGGAAGGGGTATTAAAGAAAATTTCTGATCTCAAAATTTCTGATCTATCTGTGGCTGAACTACTGTCAATCTCTCCATCTTTTGCTGAAGGAACAAAGAAATGGGTCTCTTGTTGACATGTGGAGATTGGTCGTGACAAATTAAAGGTCTCCTCTGGAACTTTGATGGAGGAATCTGGTGGAACAGATGCCTCCTCATATTCAAACCTTTACTCCTGTCCTCTTGGCTTTCTTCCTTGGTATCTTGGTGATTCAGCTAAAACTGTTTCACTCCTAGTCAATTCTTGTTCTCAACTCAACTTAATTTTGGATTCTATGGCTTGCAAGCTCAATCTTAGTCCTAGGGTCAGCATCAATTCTGCATTTTATGGGATTGGGAATAAATCTTGTCAACTGGTTGGTATTGCTGAAGATTTCCCAGTTAGAATTGGTAAAAATTTTGTTGGAACTTGTCACTTTTGGATTACTTTTTTGGAAGTTCCTATGATCTTGGGTCAACCATTCTTCATGGATTTTGGTTCTACCCTGATGTTTTCTGATGAAGTTGGGAAGAGAATTCTTCTCCCCAATGCTAATTGTAGAAAAAGTGAAGTTCCTCTCTTTTCTTTGTATTCCGGTAGTTGGGAAAGATATTTCCCTGGTAATACTCCTAAATCAATTTTTAAATGAAAGCAGAAGGATAATTCCAATTCCTCTCATTTTTTATTGGAATAGTTGATCCTATAAATAGTTGTAGTTCTTTTCAGCCTCGGAATTGAACTCAAGGGTCAAATATCATCCATGAGGTATATTTCTCATGTTTTTCATCATTCAATTCTGATCTGGAAAGCTTTAAAAAGCAAAAACATCTTAAAATAGAAAATTCCCAAAATATTTCTCCTCTCTCTGGATCTGTTGTGTATTCTTTTCCTTTTACTCTTAGGTCTGATCAATCTTCTTTCAGTTCTGGTTCAAATCTGCTCAATGAGTATAAACTAGATCCAAATCTTGATTCTATTCTTGGTAGTTTTGGTATGGAGGAATATGGGTTTCAGTGGAGGCAATCTGGGGTAAAAGCAAGTTCTCCCAATTGTGCACCACTAGGGCAATCTTCTACCATAGTTTTCAAAAATCTTGCTAGTTCCACAAATCTGAGAAAATTATTATCTCCTGGCTCTCCCTTTATGGAAAAGGCACCCTTTGAAGACATTGGGGAACATTGGACGTGGAAGATGTTGGAACTTGGTCTTAGTTTTTGTATTCAAGTTTTTCTGGTCAATGCTTGGAGGAAAAATGAACTTCTCTCCCTTGCTACCAAGTATAAGTCAATTGCAAAAAAGTTCCAACCAGTCAACAAGCCTATGCCTCTCAATCTCAATCCTCCTTCCATTTGTCCTCCATTATTCTGTGATCCTTAATGTGGTTTATCTAGATCTCTCACTGGTCACTTTGTGCCTAATGGTCGTGTCACTGAAGAATGTCTGAAAGTGGTCAACTTTGGTCCAGATGGGTTGCTTCTTCCTGATGAGTTAAATTTGATTATAAATGTCTTATCTCTAAGGGAAAAATCTATTGTTTTTTGTGAAGAAGATTCTTCTGTTTCCTCAAGAGTAATGGTAAAATTAGAACAGTGAAAGATATTCAACCTCTTAACAAAGTTACTATCAAAGACTCTGGTATTCCTCCTGCCACTGAAGAATTTGTTGAATCTTTCTCAGGGAGAGCTTTCTATCGTCTAGGGGAAATTTTGGGTGGTTATGACAGAAACTCCTTACATCCTATCTCTTGCCCTCTCACTACTTTTGATAACTCTCTTGGTTTATTCCAACTTACTTGATTGCCTCAAGGTGCCACTAATTTTGTTTCAGTATATTAGGCTCAGATGATGTGGATCCCCCAGCATGAAATATGTGATCATTCTGGTATGTTTATTGACAATGGCTGAATTAAGGGCCCAGTTTCTGACTATGATAATGAGCTCTTACCTTGGCATTCAGTAATTTGTTGATTCATCTGGGAATATGCTACTACTTTGGAAAGGATTCTGTTTGGAATCAAGGAGTTTGGCCTTACTGTCTCTGGATCCAAATTGGCTGCTTGTGTCCCTTCTCTGGAAATTGTTGATCATGTGGTATTCAAGGAAGGAAGAAGGATGGCCCAGCCAAAGTCAAAAAGATCATCTTTTGGCCCACTCCTATCAACCCTACTGAATTTAGAGGTTTTCTAGGTGTTGTAACTTATGTTTTAATCTTTATCCCATCTTTATCCAAAATCTGTGCACTGTTGTGTCATCTAACCAGGAAAGATACTGAATTGATTTGGACCAAAGATTGTGAAAATTCATTTCATTTGCTCAAAATGATTTTTGGTAAAGAAATAGTTTTGAAAAAGATCTCTTATGGACCTGGAGCTGGCAAGATCAAGCTGGCTGTTGATTCTAGCTATCAGTCTGTTGGGGCTGTTGTTACTCAGGAAGATGAAAATGGTTGGGACCATCCTGCTTTTTATGAATCTTTCTTGTTTTCAGATTTAGAATCCAGATAATTTTAACCAAAACTGGAACTCTGTGGTGTCGCTCAAATCTTGAATAAGCTCCAAACCATCCTTTGGGGTCAACATTTTGAATTAAAAGCCAGTGCTCAATCCATCATCAAAATGATCAATGCTCCCAGCCTCCAAAATGCTCCTATGACTTTTTGGGTGGCCTTTACCCAGATTTTCTCTTTTGATAGTGTTCACAGGAATGGAAATTATCTCACCATTCCTTATGGTTTTGTCCCAAAATCCTCTTGGAGATGATGAATCTGATTTTGGAATGGATTTCAATTAAGGAGAACCTTTAATCCATCCTGTCTTCTCCTTTTCCTCTTAAGATTATTCTGGCTTTCAACAAGGGTTCTGTCTTAAATTAGAGCAGTAAATTTTAACTCTTCAAAAATCTCATTATCTCTCTGCTAGAGAATTTTTATCCCTTAAAATCAATTCCTCTAATTTCTTTGTACAAGGCTCTAGGCTTATGAAAAGAGGAAATCCATGTTCTCTTATTTCTTTTACTATTCCTTCTAAACAAGATTCTATCCTTGAAAGTCTCCATGAAGGTCTTGTTCATTGTGGGGAAAACAAAACTTATTGAACATTATCCAAAAAATTCTGGTGGCAATCTCTGAAGAAATCAATCTCTCAATGGTGCAAGAGTTGTGAAGTCTGTCAAAAATGTGATCTTAGGCGCCAAGCTGAAATTTTTTATCCTACTGGAGAGTCCATGGTCTTTGGGAGGATTGATATGGATGTTGTTCATATTAAGGCAGGTGTTGCTAAGTACCTCATTGTGGCTAGAGATGATTTTTCTGGATGGTTGGAAGCAAATTTTCTTAAAAATCTTAGCTCAGAATCAGTGGCAGCCTTTCTTTATGAGACTTGGATGATGTGTTACAGCTTGCCTTTATCTTATTCTACTGATGGTGGCAAAATTTCTGAAATGATCCAATCTATTCCTGGAAAACATAGAGTTACTACTCCTTATTATCCTGAAGGCCAAGGCATGGTGGAACAAGGCCATAATACTTTGAAGGCTGCAATTTTTAAACTAGCTGGTGAAAGTGCCAAGAATTTTTGCAAATTTATTCCTGTTTTTCTCTTCTCTGATTGAATCTCAGCCAAACAGAAAACTGGCTACTCACCTTATGAAATAATCTTTTGTCAAAGAGCAGTTCTTAATTTGTATCTGGAAATGGAATCCTTCTTGGGTATCTTGTGGGAGGAGGTGTCTTCAACCACTGATCTATTGGCTGTTAGATCCAAGAAACTGGAGCAAAGTGAAGATTTTTGTGATGAAGATTATCAGAAGATGATGGAATCAAGAGAAAAATTGTTTCACTATTGCAAAGATGAGCACTCAAATCAAATCAGGGATCCCTTGAATACTGGTGATCTATTTTTAGCTTATAATCAATCCTTGGAAACCCAGTGGGGAAAGCTTTTCTCAAACCGCTGGAATGGTCCTTATTGAGTGGTTTTCCAAGTTAGATGTGGATCTTAGTTTTTGTAAGAGCTGGATGGTACTCAGTTTTCCAGAAGTTTCTCTGCTGATAACATCAAGAATTTTCATTTTTGTGAAGGCAACTTATCTCAGAAGTAAGTCCTCCCAATTGCGCACCACCAGGGTCATTTTCTGTGTTCTGTTGTGAAAATCTACTGTATGCCACATAAATGAGCACCTAGGACACCCTCTTTATTTTATCTCTGCCCCTTATAGGGCTCTTTTGGATGGATAAAGATATTTTTTGAATTTTCAATCCCTCTCAAGATCAAGAAATGGCAATTCTTCTGTCTCAATTTCTCTTTATTCCTCCTTTTCTTAATATCTTCAAATTCAAGATGCAGACCAAGGAAATTTTGTAAGTTGGGGAGGGATGTTGTGACCAATCCAGGAAGCCTCAGAAAAAAGTGGTCCTGGCACATGTCATGATATTTCTGTCCAATATTTCTTGTTCTTTTCATTATTGTTATCATCTTCTAAAAAAAAAAATCCACTCCCATTGTGTCATCTCTTGTAAGTAGGCTACAGGTACTCTTTCCCATAAAAGGAGGGGCTCTCCCCTGACTTTTTTCAGGATTGATCATCACTGTATGCAATCAATAAATCCGTGGGGCCCTTCCCCTTTCACTGAGCAAATTATCATCCTTATCCTGGGTATATCTATGATTGCCCCTTGATCCTTGAGCCTCCATACTCAAATATTTCATGAGTCCCTCTGTGACTGTATCCATTATGACCAACCAACAGCCTTTCTGGTTGAAGAAGAATTCATTTGATTGAATTCTTGAGTGTTATACCACTCCTCAATCCCTTTTTTCAACCATACTTGTCTTGATCATTCTTGATTGCCTTTCCGGAACCAGTCATGTTTGACTGAGAGGTTTCTTTAAGCTTGAAACCTGGAGTGTTAAACCTCCCTCTATTTCTTCAAAGTTGAAATTTTCCATGCTATTCTTGAGTAACTTGAGAAGTGTTGGGTTGTTGTTCTTTGAATTTTTTTACTTCATTGGCTTTAGAGCTTCATAAAACAAATTGCCTTTTTTTGTACAGCCACCCACATTTATCTGGTACCCTTCAAGTGCTTGATGGTGGTGTGGTGTTCCATAACTGTCCTATAGCCATCAGACTCACTTTTCCAGTGTAAAAAAAATCTCAGACACTCAAATTAACCTCAGCAATGGATTCTAATCACAAATAACGTATAGTCACTCAGCCAAAGTACCCCACTATCTCCCATGAATTAGAAGATAAAGTCCAAAAAACCTTACCTGTGGCCACCATACTCAAGTTTCTAGTATGAATATAATCCCAATCATAAATATAACCTCAGAAATGGATTCTACACCAAAAAAACCTATAGTCACCCAGTCAAACTATCCCTCTATCTCTTATGGTTTAGAAGATACAGGCAGAAAATCAATTATGGACAGCTCATATCACATCCAGCATCACAAACCAGTGAAAGGCCTATGGGTATAATTGGAATCCCCAAAAACATACCAGTAAAATCTTTCTGAAGCACCTCAACCAAACATACAGTTAATCACCTCACCTGTAAACTCAGAACCATAAGCAGGGTCTTGTAGTACCAAAAAACCCCAGCTGCGCACAGTAATTTATGCAGGCAGCCAGGATCTGGTGATACCAAACAAACCACCAGTAAAAGTACCACAGGGCTACCCAGAAATATATGAAGCCAGTAGCATGTGATACCAAACAACCTGCAGTACCAAACAACCACAGCACCACACAGCAATTTATGTAGTCAGAAGCATGGGATACCAAACCACCCACCAATAACTGAAGTGATGAAAGGCTAAAAAGAACCTAAATTTCAGTTATTGAACAGTGACCTTAGCAAATAAAACCAAACACAATTTCGTGATAAATCACCTAAAAAGAACCAGACAGACTCTGGTACAGAGAGCTTGAGGAGAAAGGAAGAGAAGCAGAGGAAATGATAACAGAAGCAGTGACGGATGGATGTGGTCAACAAAGGTTGAGCGTAGCGGTGAAAGTTTGAGATTAGCGGTGATTCTGACTCAGAAGCCTGGGGTCAGAGGTGCAATCTCATGGTTGCACAAGAGAGAACCTTCCCCAGGATCTGAGCCAGGAGGGGAGATTTATATTTGAGCATTTCAGATTTGAAGTACTTGCAGCGGGTTGCGGGACTGGAGTGAGTGCTTGAGCCGCAGGACTTGAGTGAGGAGTCACGAGCAGGGTTGCGGGTGAGGTGAGGAGTCACAGACATGAACAGTGGAAATAGCGGACAGTATGAAGAATAGATGAAAAACAAAAGAAAGGAAAACATATAGAAAAGAAAAGAAAAGTGAAATTAAATGAAATGAAATGATTTGAACACATTGTCATAGCTGGAAGATACAACTTCTTCAATAACAACAACCCCCAGCACTACCCAGAAATATATGCAGTCAGTCAAGGGCCATGCAGCACCAAACAAATCACCAGTGAATGCACAGCAATACATGTAGGAAGAATAAGATACCACCAGGCAAGCCATTAAGTACTGCACATGAATACATTGTATCTGCAATTCACAGCAGCTTATGCAGGGCTGTGCATGCATGAAACCCCTGTACCAGCTTTTCCCAACCAGAAGAAAGTCCTCAGGTAACTGTAAAAATCTTTCCCAACCAGCAGCAATTCCTCATGTAACTGTATAAGTCTTTTTCCAACCAGCTAAAATGTCTCATTTAATTTTACCTCACTGTTCCTCACAAGAACAGGGGGAACCCTCAGGGGCAGCCTTGAGCAACCCTGGGGGCAGGAATTTTCTATTTAAGGAGGGCCTCTCTGCCCTATCCAATTTTTATCATCCATCATCCCCCATCATCCCCCACTCACCACTCCTCAGATATCAGGCCCTCTGGCCCGTCTACCCATCAGTAGTCATCCGTGGTACCTACCCTGATAAATATTAGTAGTGAATCAGTTATAAAAAGGGAAAAATGAAATCAGAAACCAAGTTATTACCCATATTTGATCAATTAAACCATCCAACAGGTGCTTGAATAAGGGTTCTTCAGTGACCTAAATATTTAGCACCCATTAGTAAATAAATTACCCTTAAAAAGAAAGAGAGCACAACAAAAAGGAACTACCAAACTTTCCTCTACCCAGCCCCCCTGTGGGTAAACCCATCCTTGGATCCTCTCCTGAACCATCCCTTTGATAAACCCTTGAACCCTTTAATATTGGGAAATTGGTTAAGATCAAATATATCTTATCATTAAATAAACAACAACCCAATACATCTGGTCCATTCTTCAACAAATCCTACCAATAAACAGTTAAATAATTAATCTAGGTCTGATCTAAGACCTATATTAAGTCTCAAAGAAACAAGCCATTAATTTAAATAAATTATTGTGCAGACTTACTATAGTACTAGAAGGGCAGGAAATTCAAAACCACTCTTAGTATATACTTATAATCTAAAGGAGTAACAGTAATACTAAATTCCCCTTCAAGGAATGCCAGCAAGCTATTTTGCTACTTTATTTATATAAATCCCACAGGAGTCTCTACAGCGGAGAGGTGGAAGGTTCATTGAGATCCTGGAGGTTGGTTAGGATTGAGTTGACCTTTCCTAATCTTCTGCTGAAAACCAGAGTTATTGTTACTTACAACTTCCTGGTTCTATTGAACTCTGAACAAACTTTAACTTATTTTTTCAAGTCTTTTTCCGCACCATCTGGCCTCAGATAGTGTTGTTCCATTGCTACTGACTACTATCAAAATTATCCCTTCTCATTGATTCCTTATTTACAAGGTTCTGGATCTTGATTTTGTTTGCATTTAAATATTTCTTTAAAACTCAGAAGGGAAGCCTAAAAAGCACCTTCCCCCACCAAAGAACTGACTGTGGCCCAGCACTTTTTGGATTCTTCCGGCACTGGTGAAGAAAGGCAGAAAAATGAAAATTGAACCCAAAATTTCACTGCACTCATTTTCCCTAAGTCTTCATGGGAACAAATGAATCAAAGGAAAAATACTGAAGAATGTGTTTGTTATCACCACCAATCCTTGTCAAGAATCACAAATGTAAAACAGCCAAAAATTGACCAACATAAGTTGAAAACTTGGAACCCCAGCTTAGGATAGATGGAACAATATCTCAATGAAACCATTCCATCAGACAAGAAGAAAAACTTTGAGTCCCTTGATTGCAACCAAAGTAAGACAACCAGATCCTCTTTTTGTTGTTGTCAGAAACTGTCCTCTAAAGCTTTTTATTGTTTGAATGTGGATCTGATTGTTCGTCTCAATCAAACAGAAAAAGGAGGCTATCACTTTATTCTCAAAATGGTGGACTTTTTATTTGGATAAATTGGATGCTTCCCTCTCTGCTCCAAAGAAAAAACCATGAGCACACTGAACTTCATTATGGAGAATTAATATAGGCAACAAAATTGATAGCCAGCCAAGATTTGTTCCCATGGGGGCAGAGATTTTTTCAACTCGAAGCTAAAAACCTTCTAAAAAAGAAAACACATCGATCAAATAGTTTTTGGAACCTATCACTCCCAACAAAATGGACCAGTAGAACAAGCAAATCAAACAATCATGGAATAAGCAACGTGAATCTTTGCCGAGACCAAGATTTCCAAATCATAATGGCAAAAAGTGGTCAAGGGTTGCTGCTTAATACTCAATCAAATAAAGAAAGAGAATAAAGAAAAATCTCCCTGGATGCTCATGCATGGAAACAAACTTCCTGACCACTTTCTGAGACCCATTGGAGAAAAGAAAAAACATTGGCTGAATGAAATCAGAATATCAAATTTGGAAAAAAAGGAGAAATGGGAATCATTCTTGGTTTCAATAAAAGTGTACTGTCCTACAACATTCTATCAGCTTCTGGAAGAATCCTTGAGACCAAAAATTTCATTTTTGTACAAAAATGAACACCAGACTCCTTCCTTCAACAAAAAAACAAGAATTTCTTAAACAAAGAGATTCTGAAATAATCAAAGAACATTCCAATCCCTAATACTCACTCCTAATCAGAGAAACCCCCAACTCTTTCCCTTGCTGTCAACATCAAGGAGGAGGCAATCTCCAATGAAGCAATCAACTCTGAGGACAACAACAAGGAGATTTTGAAAAATATCAAACCCAATCTGAGGGATTGGAACAAGATAAATAAACAAAATTTATAGGGATTCCTTGCCAAAAGAATTCCAACTTCCCTCAAAGAAGCCTTGCTCTCTTATTTCTGGAATAAACCACCCTAAAGGAACTCCAAACCATTGATGACAAAGGTTTTGGGGAATAGACAAACAAAGATGAAGTCAAAAATACACTCAAAACATCCAGGGTATTCAAGCTAAAGAAGAACACTCACAGAGGACCTCCAGTGTAAAACCCTTTTCTTTTTTGCAGGGTTTTGGCCAAAAATAAAGTTTGGAATATTTTGAGACATGCACTTCAATGGGACAAGTTGCCTCCTTGAAATCCTTTCTCACCTTTGAAATGGAAAAGAAAATTGATCTCACACAACTCAAAATAAAACAAGACTTACTCCATGCTGATCTGAATGAGAAATTCTACATCTTCAACCTTCAAGGCTCTACCCAAAAAAAAGTATTTGCGGCTCAAAAAATCAATGTGTGTACTGAAGAAAGCCCAAAAAAACTGGTATTAAAATATGACTGTGTGGATTGAAGAAAAATTTTATGAAAATTCATCCTGCAAACAATGCCTCTTCCTAAGCCAGGACAAATTTTTGTCTCTGTTCTTCCATGTTAAATACTTCATAGTAGCTGGTAAAGCCAAAGAATTCCAAAGAAAATTTATCAAAAAATTCAAAAACACCTCTGCTCACCAAGCCAATGCTCTTCTTGAAATGAAAGTAACAAGGTAAATTAATCTTCCAGATATCAGTTTTCCCAATTTCATATATCAAGGCCTCTCAGAAGTGAACCTAAACAAATGAAAGCCTGTGTAAACTCCAAGGACAGCTGGCCTTTTCATTCTCCATGCCTTGGAAAAAGATAACCAAATATTTACCAACCTCAATATCAAATATAGGTTGTCCATTGGTCAACTGAACTTCATTTCCAGACTAGCTTTCCCAAATAGAAGCTTTTTTTTTAGAGCCTGGAACAATTCTCTGAAAAACTGGGCTATGCGCATTTTTCTGAGGTGATCCATTTATGGCACTACCTATCAGCCAAAAAATACTTTTGCCTCAGGCTGGGTCCACAATAAATATCAAATTGCCTTGTCTGTCTCAGCAAGCCTACATGGGGAGATAATCCAAGAATTAGGATATCCCAAAGTGGAATAGCTTTCTTTTTTAAAGGTGGCCTACTCTTCTCAACCAGTAGTTGAAAAAGGTGCATCACATTCTCATCAACAGAGTGAGTTTATGTGACACTTTCTGCCTGCCATCTTGAAGGAAATTGGCTACACCAACTGCTTACATAAATAGATTTCAAGAACTTCCCCTGCCCTCTCCACCTGATCAAAAACAAAGGAATCAATGACAAAGTGAAGAAGTTTGTGGTTTATTCTAAAGCCAAACACAGAGAAATAAAAATTAAGAGCCTGAGGGATGATTCAAAAAAGAAGATCATTGACCTCAAACTGATTCTATCTCAATCCATGAAAACTGATGCGCTCACAAAAAATTCCAAAAAGGAATCAAACTACCCCCTTGTGAACTTCTTCTTCCTCAATTACAACTGACCTATGAGTAAAGGGGGAGTTTCAAAAATTGAAATATTTCATATAAATTTTTGTTATATTTTTTATATAATTCATATCTTTCTGTTGTGATATGTTTTTATTTTTATTGTGACTCTCTAGGCTACCTGTATTTTTTCCCACCTGTCTCAACTGTTGTCTCAAATACTGCATTTCTGGATCAATACCAGGGTGGAGATATTCCACAGCAAGATATTACATCTGTGGGTGTTGCAGTACTGCACAACCAGGAGACAAACCCTGTTGAAATTAAGCCTGCTTACATGATGTATCACCACAGTACGGAGGCTGTGCAGTCAAACCAAGACCAGTTATAACAAATAACCCAGGAAGCCATTAGCATCTGTAGCCTAGTTGGTAAAGGCAGCACTCTAGCATATGTCTGAGTTTATCTGAGGTTGTGGGTTTGAACCCAACCAGACAAATCTTCATTTTCAAAGTCTCAACAGGTTATGAGCCCAGAGCCTACCTGAGCATATACTCTCTTACTTAAGAGACTTGAATAAGATGTGAATTCTTCCTGTAAGATCATTCACCATGAAAAAAAAAGCTGCACCTGCCAGCAGGTGTAGCACCTGGAACTCATTTTAGTTTGGTTTTGAATTTGAGAAAAATCTCTTTCTAACTTAAG